>JAABOM020102011.1:0-26115 GCA_011800125.2 Solanum clarkiae | reverse complement strand
ATTCCTTCAAGTTTAATCAAATGCTTTCAATTTATTCAAGTCTGGTCAAATTCCTTCAAAATTATTCAATTTGTAAACTAGTCAACTTTTCCACGTCAAGCAAATATTTTTAAAGTTAGTCAAATTTTCTAATCGCCGGATAATCGCATTTAGCGGCCATTTCAAGTGCATAAAATCTTCTTGAAGTGGAAATGTGAACCAGAACCCTTTCTTTGGATTTTAAAAAGATTTTCCTGTTAGGTCTTTTTAAATGTTTATCAGTTTCCTAATTATCCTTAAAATTAGGTGGTGACTCTGTGTTTCTTTTAAAATTTCAAAAATTGGTTTTCTCTTAAATAAATTGGATTTTAAACTGATTTTTGATTTTTATTTTCAAAAAAGCCATTTTTCGGTATAACAACCCCAACCTATGATCAAATTTAACTATTGACCTCGGGGCATGGTACGTGGGATCAAAAAATGTATGGCAGATCGTCTCCTCCAAAATATTGACCCGCTGCCCTCCCACTAATACCTATCCCAATCATGGCTGAGTGAGATGTATCTTCCCTTTGTGAGGATCATGAAGAATGGTTGTTGCGTAAGCTACATAGAACTCTTGAGTTGTTGCATAAGCTGCATAGA
Organism: Solanum clarkiae; assembly: GCA_011800125.2. Classification (NCBI taxonomy): domain Eukaryota; kingdom Viridiplantae; phylum Streptophyta; class Magnoliopsida; order Solanales; family Solanaceae; genus Solanum; species Solanum clarkiae. The sequence goes on along the minus strand of JAABOM020102011.1, from coordinate 25,491 downwards.
ACTCCTACACCATAAGCGGGGAGTATCGTCTAAGCGTATCTTCTAACCACTTGAACCCATATCGTGTTATTGTGTCCTCCACTTCTGGGACACGGCTCAATCCATCGTCAATCAACTGAGGATCCTCATATAGAGATCGTACAGTGTTATCTTGCCCCTTTGGCTGTAGACCCTCATTAAATATGGCCTTCATGCCCTCGACACCCCACTGGTAATAATAGGGTCTGGTGCTGAAGAAGATGATGGGGCAACCGAAGACTGGGTAGCTTCTCTATCCTGAGAGCCGTCCTCCGAACTTGCTCATCACTGGACCTGGTCATTTTAGGCATACTAGTCCCTGTCCTTTCATAGCTTTCCTCATCAGATAAGGAAAGACCAATGGTCTGAGCTTGAGTCTGCCAAACTATAGCCACAACTCTCATCTGTGGTCGAGTCGTTGCAGGGTCAGGCAGAGTGTCATAAACTTCAATAGAACCACTCAGCTGGGTCTGATTGTCATTCGAGTGCTCATAATTAGTGAGCTCATCTTTGATCTGCCTCTTGAAAGCCTCAATCTGAGCTCGATTGGCCTTTGGGTCCATAGTGTCTGAAAATTAAACAACAGACAAAACCACCATAAACCCCAACAATAAATGAACGAAAACAAGAAACACAAAAAAATTTACTTGGATCAGTTGCAGACATGTGATACGAGAACCAGGTATGACTCGTAGTTCTATTATGGTCCCACATACCAGAAGCGCATAGCAACCATAAACACTGGAACATTGTATGAGACCCAGGCACGACTCGTAACTTAGGTTACGGGTCATAGATAGGTTTCGTATAAAGTTCCAGGGAGCAGAATTAGGACAGGCATGAGTCTACAAGACCTATCAATGCCTCGTAGAGGAATCTACAACTCATAGATGGTTTCGATGATGAGTTAATTAGAATATCACATCATTGGAACTTCTCACGAGTAGTAATTACAACTCGTAGACTCATTTATGAGTTGTAAAAGACTCAACTCATCATATGGACCCTTCAAACAATTTAAACATTATCCTGACACCATTAAAGCAAGTATATGACAATCATATGCTAAGCACAAGTTAACCAATACACTAATCATTGTATCAAAACAAAGATTTACCCCATCAACAAGGATTTAGCAATCAATACTCATTTAAGTCATTCTTCCCCAACTAATTCAAACTTGCACCTATGTCCCCACCCCCAATTTACACACAACAGTTTACTCAATCACATTCACAGTTACTTAGGGTATATCTTAGCAAGTACAACAATAATTTATCACCCACAAACTTCGACTAAATCAATATAGCCCGCACACAATCTAACTCTTGTGCAATTGATACTCAATCAACATTCATGAAAAAATTGCAATCATTCACTCAAACAAAGGACATGATATCATGGGCATTCATCTATAATATCGAGGAAATAACATTTGACTTCGGGCATAAACAATTAGTGAGTTTGTAGCACCTCTATTCTTTCATTAACAATGCTCATTCAATAAAGAACCACATGCCCATTACATCCACTCATTGATATTCATCCACTCACACTTTCAAAATCAAAGTAAAGGAAGAAGTTAAATATTAATCAAGAAACATACCAAGTGTATAGATGAAATGGAGTGAGAAGACTGAGAGGAATGCCCAAACAACCCTAGTTGTTGGAACTTCTTGTTGGAAATAGAGTTGGTGCCAGAAAAATAGTGAAAAAAGGGTAGGGGAAAGAGATTGGGATAATTTTTCAGTAATTAGGGTTAAACATGGGGTCAAATTAATTTTGCCCCCCTTTTATACTTTACCTAGTTACCCTTAAAAATTACCATGTCAGGTCTACGAAACCCCGACTATGAGTCATGGCATTGTATATGACTCATAGGTCCTGGTCTTGTGACCACTCAACACTTTGACAATTTTGAAAATATACCTAGGTTCCATGAACCCCATTCACGACTCATAGCTTGGACCACGAATCATAAAGTTAGCTCATAAATGGAGTGCACTTTTGACCTGGTGAGTGTAACTCTCTATGAGATAGGGTTACAGGTCTTAAAGTGCAATATGACTCGTAAGCCTGGTAGTAGAGACTACATCAGACGTAATTCTGAACAAAACTTTAAATTTTTGTTCTGAACCTGTATGCTCCTCATAAAATACACTTGTACCTTAAAGGGAACAAACCTAACATCAAAAATATCAAACAAAACACAAACAAAAAATCAACTCAAAATTCATAAACTGAAAAAAAAAAACATCAAAACTAAGCTAGAATAACAAAATTGCTTGGGTTGTCTCCCAAGTAATGCCTAATTTATTATTGCGGCATGACTTAGTTATCTTGAGTACTTAGAATTCCTCAACATCCCAAACTTCAATTTTCAGTTTATCCAGATGCTTCATAGATTGGCAGATATCAAAAACCACTTCTTCATCATTCTCCCTAAATATGAGCTCATTCATATCTAATAGGCCTATCCCTATGGCCAGAAATGGTCTTTCCAAGATAATGAGGACTTCAAAATCAACTTCACAATCAAGTATCACAAAAATGGCTGGGAATATGAATTTTTCAACTTTCACCAACACATCAAAAAGTATACCCTGTTGTTTCTTGATTATTCTATCCGCTATTAACAACCTCATTCTCGTAGGAGTAGGAGAATCCAAACTATGCTTTTTGAAGAATGCAAGAGGCATCAAGTTTATACTAGTAGCAAAATTGCACAACGCCCTTGCAAACTCTACATCACCAATTTATCAATTGTACAAGGGATGGTAAATGCACCGGGGTCTTCCCTTTTTTGAACTAAGTATTTAGTGTTAATTGCACTACAATGTTGGAGCTCTTGCGAGAACTCTTTGCTTACCGTGCACTTCTGAAATGACCCCAAAAAGTGCCCAACAATGTGCCTCGGAATGCCAAAAATTTGATTTCTTTATATATAAAAATTCATTTGATTTTTCTAAAATCCGACTTCATATTCTTGTTCAGGGGGTCCAAATTAGGGTGGCAAGGGTCTAACATCAATTTTAAAGCGAAGAAATCGATTTATGAAATTGCACATAGTGCAATTTCTAGAGAGAGATTTTCACATCGCTTCCGCAACATGGAGCAGTGTAATCGGAGTTTCCGCATCGCCTCCACGATGCGGAGATGTGTATATGGGCATTGTTTTTTTTAAGCCTTCTCAATATTTTTTCTAAGTGTTGGGCCCAAATTTCCCAAGCGTGTTTTCACTTATACTTAGAATTACTGTACTCTTATATCACTCTAAACATGTCCCAAAACCCATTCCCACACGTGGTCTTATTTTACTCTCAAGAACCAATTCCCAAAACCCTCATCTGGATTTAAAGTATTCTTTTCAAGCTTCAAGTCTCCATTGTCAACCTTCACCAAGAACTTCTCCAAAGCTAAGGTATGTGGTGTTGAACCATTGAGTCCTTTCACCCATGGTGCCTTACTTAATATTGCATGATTTAAAGTTGATTTTACATGTGGGTTTTGTATATTGAGAAATTTACAGCACAATGATAATAGTACATGAAAGTACGGTTGTTTTAGCATGTTTTGAGCTTCAAATCTTGCATCAAATGTTGGATTTGATGAGGGGTTTTGATATGAATGTCTTGGGGGTGTTGTAAGGTATCGATTAAAGGTTTTACCACTGATTTTCTTGCATGATTTTATCTATAAATTGCATGCTCTGTTACTCCCATTACACACCCCATGGTGTTTGATAAAATGTCCGGTTATGGTTTCTTGAGGAATTGAAGGTCCAAAGCATGTGATATGATATGAATGATATTATGATGATTATATGATGATATTGAAATGATGATTAAATGAGCTTATGAACATGATTATTCCTATATAAGGTATTGCATTAGAGCTTATGATGAATCATATATAGTGTTGCATAGATTATGCCCACCCGGGGAAAAAAGAGTCGTGTAACCGAATAGGGGTTTATACTCATTCACTAGGGTGATGGGTGTGATCATCACCAATTGGATGGGGGTTTATACTCATTCACTAGGGTGATGGGTACGATCATCACCAACCTAAATGAGGGGTTTATTTCTCATTCATTAGGGTAATGGGTGGGATCATCACCAACCTACTGAGGGGTTTGTACCTTGGAGAGCTAGCTTGGTCTCATCTTCACATATGATATTCTATACTAGCATGATTTACTTACCATTTTTTACTTATGCATTGATCATACATGTCATATTGCTATAGTATGTATATTGCCTATCGTCTTACATTTTTTATTGTGATACCTATCTATTGTTGCATTACATCCCACGTACTTAGTACATTCAAATGTACTAACGCATACTCTTGTCTATATGATATAATTATGTAGGAACCGGTGCCTGAGTTTATCATCCTCCTCCTCCTCCACGTGGTTAGACGGTGCTACTCCAAGATTGTGAGGAGTCCTCCATTTTGGGGACTTTGGTTATGTGTTTTCCCTACTATCTATGTATTGAGACACTACATTATGTTATATTTGACTATGAGGGTGAGCCTGGTTACCATGTCTTGTCCCGCACTCTTTCTATGTTTTAGAGGTGTATGTTGGACAAGTGTGTACTATGTATGGGCTTCACTCTTGACTTTTGACTTCGATGTTTATGCAAGTTTCCCTTAGACCCTTGCTCTTACTTTAATTGAATATTTTATGCTTCCATAACTGAGGATGTATGATGATATGCTAAGAGGCTTATTGGGGTCACTTCAGTTTCCCCATTCTCCATGTCACTTCTAGGTCATAGGCTTGGTCGTGACAGCTTCTTGGTCACCAAATCCCTCGTATAAGTAGCATAACCGAAAATTTACTCCAATGTTTCGATAAGGGAAATATTGATGGACAATTGCTTTAACATAAAGAGGAAAGTTTTGAACTTACCATCATTCTCCTTTTGTTTGAGTCTTTGGGAAATGGAAGAGGAGGCTTTGGGCAGTCTTATACTTTTCTGACGCTTTAACTAATTCACGGCTTACCCCATCTTTATTTCCTTCTTCTCCTTCATTGACAATCTTTTCCGCAACTATCTCTTCATGCACATCATACACACCTTCTAGCATCGGAGAATCAATTGTATTCTTACCTACCTTAGTCGAGACTACCATACAATGCCCATCATTCTTTGAATTTTGAACCATCTTGCATGGCAATGTACCTTTCTGGCGTTGATTCAATTGTGTGGTAACTTGACTAAATTGTTGCTTAAGTTTCTTAATGACCACCAAATGAGACTATCTTTTGGTTTGTGCTAGAGATGTCAAGTTTCATTCCCTTTAAAGTCTTATCTTGTGCTTCAGCCTTTTTCACCACGCTTAAACATCTCTTCAATCCTTGAATTGCTATCCCCGATATCATAATTATGGGCTGACACATATGGACCATTCCAAAAACCATCTCTTCTACCCCACTTGGCTTTACGAACCCTATTCCTCTCAAAATAATCACTATGATTATCTCTATAAGCACCTTCTCTGTTGTAGTTCTAACCTTAGTTTCGGAACCTTAACGCCAATAATTCAAATTGGACCCTTGGGCATTTTTTCGAAAATTCACCACTTGATCACTCACAAAACAAGGATCCTCATCATAATAATGCTCTTCAAACATGGGCGCTCTAGGAGGTTGATGGACTACCGCATGCACTCCTTGATTTTGCTTAACCACCAAATCCATACTCGTGCGGAGTTGAGCAAGTTGTTGCATAATTTCCTTATTGATCTTAGGTTTCTCTGAACTCACATTTAAAGTACATGAGCTCCTTGTAGAAGCTCTCTCCCTTTGCCCCCCATGCATTGTTGGTTTTGACCACATGCTCCATTCTCTCGACGATCCTTGTGAACGGTTGATCCAAGAACATGCCCCCATTATAGTATCAGCACAAGCTTGACTATTTTCATCAAGGCCACAATAGAAACTCTCTACCTAGGCATCGTCAATAACTTTTTGGTCTGGGATGCGTATCAAACACTTTGTAAATCTCTCCCACATTGTACTAATTGAATCACCAAGTAATTGCTCAAAATTATTGAGTTGATCTTTTAATTTGAGCTTCTTTGACCTCAGGAAGTACCTTACCAAGAAAGCCTTCTGCAAATCTTCCCAACTGGTGATTGAGCTTTGTGGGAGTTCTGATAGCCACACCACTGTATTACCAGTAAGATATAGAAGGAACACACGTAACCCAAGAGTGTCCATGGAAAGATTTTGCATCCTTATAATGCTCTTACAAACAAAGGCTACATTATGCAGATGGTTATGCGGATCCTTCAAAGGTAGACCCGTAAACAAAAAACCATGATTTTGAAGCATTTGGAGCAATCGACTTGAAACCATAAACTTAGTGTCGACCGATAATGGTGGCAACACTATAGCTCCCATTACGTCCATGGCAATGGGATTCAATCTATATTGATTTCATCCATTAGCAATCTCATTGAAGTCCCTAGGTTGTAGCCTACTCTCCAATGGTTATGGATTGTCATCCCTATTCTCTTATTATTGTTCCGATTCATAGCTTCATTAACCACAATATTAGCATTTGCTTGAGTCATTCTCCTTGTAACCCGTTGGATCTCTAAATATTGGAGCTAAGGGAATACCTTGGCTCCTTGTATTGGGCATACAATACCTAGTATACCGTGCAAAGAAACTAAATCAATTAAAAGAAAAACAAAAGTAAAATATATGAGAGCTAAGAAATTAGCACTTGAATTATACTACTAGTGAATCCAAATCAAAGTCTCACCGTATTCCCCGACAATGGCACCATTTTTCATTGATCATGCACAAGATACACCTCTTTTTGAAGTAATAAACCAAGGTTAAGGTCGAATCTCATAGGAATACGAGATGGTTCATCAATAATCAATTCAAGAATCAACTAACGCAATATCTTAAAAGGGGGGTTTGCAATGATCGATAGAAAATTAAATCAGACTAACAAAGATTGAAAGACAAGCAATAATGGAGAACAACTTGGGTATTGTGCTCCCCGTGATACACTAATTGAACATCCCTAGATAGCACAATTCTCAACTAAAATATTGCATGTAGGACGATAATTTAGGTTCTTCCAACCCTTTCGTCAAAAGTGAAGGTCAAATTTTACTATAGGACTTGGCCCATCTCCATAGTATGCTCAACTAACTATTACCCATAGTCCCAGTTAGCCTCCCTTTGGTCGAGTTTGGTTAGTTAGACGAGAACACATCATCAAATCCTCTTAATCATGCTCTTTTCCTATTCATTACCACCTGGATCGGGAAGGTAATGCAAGGTAAGTTCTAGTGTTGGCCACCGCTAGAAAACATTCAAAATGAAGAAAAATGATTAATACATACAAATACCCATTCTAAGAATTGCAAATCATCCGAGTTTTCTAAGTTAGATTCTCATGGTTCCCACAACCCCAAGTTGTGAGTTTAGCTACTCATAACTTGGGCAAATAAAGAAACAATGAATAGAGAAAACATGGTTAATCACTTACCCAAGAAGATTAAATAACAAAAAAACCCAATGTTTATTGAGAATCATAAGATTGAAAGTTGAATTTAATCCAGAAGTGAATCTCTTCTCCAAATGTAGTCTCCAAAACTAAAACACTAAGAATATTCTAATTTCTTCTTTTCTACTCTATCCTCAACAGCTCTCTCTGTACAATAATTGAAAAACTTAAAAACTCCCTTAAATGATCTAGTATTTTCTATTTATAGTATTTATAAATAAGTCCGTAAAGTAATTAGGAAAACTAGTCGGCGCATGATACGAGTCGTATTTACGACTCTTAACTAGGGTTACGAGCCGTAATTGGTCTTTCGTGGTCAACATCATGTATCTTAGACTTCACTGATGCGAAATACCATCATGAGTCATAGTCTGATCTACGACTCGTATCAACTTCTCGTAGTCTTAATTTGCACCACTTTGTCCAAATCTAATCAACACTGAAAATCTTTATGAAACCTCCCTTTACCACCCATAGATAAAACTATGACTCGTCACTAGGTTTCATGTGGCTGAATTTCAGCTTTTTCTTTAACACTGAAAACCTCCACGAGACTACCTTTATGACTCATAAAAAGAGATACAACTCGTAGAAGGTCGTATATCCTCAAAAATCAGTAAAACCTGCAACTTTTTCAAAAATTGTGCCAACCTACTTTTCCTATTAAAATAAACACAAAAGCAAATAAAAATCATAAAAGTTGCATTGGGAGCACACAAAATCCTACATTTTAGACATCAAATGTGTTGTATTTTGACAGCACATCACTTAGGCACCCAGATATATTTTTTCCCCTATATATTCTATTTTTGTTTGATTTGGTGTATTGGGGATAATGCACAACCTTTTCGATGGGGTGTGGGTAGTTATGGGCCTTAATGAAGTCTTAGTAGCTTATGATCCATGACTATCCCAAGTTTTAATCCCGAGGTTTCTTGCCTATGTTCATTTTCCTCATGGATATTTATTTTCTATTGAACCAACACGTTTAGGATGTTTAGATAATTTGTGTAGCATATAGTACTAATAATTTTGGCATGTAGCTTGTTCTTATGTTTTGTCTTGAAAATCAGTACCCCAAAAAATATTTGATTAGTAGTTATGTTAACCACGCATGTTTAGGTGTTTGGTAATATTTTTCTGATAAGTAGTTAAATGGTAACCATGCATTTTATGTACTAACGGATACTTCTTTGCCTACATGATCTAACCATGTAGGGATGGACAATGAGGAGATTGTTCTATTACATGGATATATTTGGATTCTTAAGATTGAAGACGTGTTAGTGAGTTTTCTTGCCTCAGGAACAAGGCCTATGATGTTTTCTTTTATGTTAAGACTTTATCACTTTTATTCTTCGATACATGTCTTGTGGGTGAGCTAGTGAGGTATGTGCTAGTCCTCGCCAAGATCTATGATGTAGAGACATGATTTGGACTTTGGTGGATTGATGTATATTCCCTTTTGGGAACTATGACAATCTTATAATGTCAGTACTTTCGCTTGATTATTCTCTTTTATGGTTAAATTACCTTATGAATTCTTATGATATGAACACATGGCTTTGATGGGATTCCTTGGGTGTCATATACGATGTGTCACGGCTACGCTCTAGGTCCAGGTTGTGACATAAAGCTTGACCCGGAAGCTTGAGGAACTCACCAACAATCTTCAAAGCACAAACCCAACTTTATTCACGAAATGGAGAAATAGTCGCATTGTCCATCCCAACATGGTTAGAGCATATAGGCAAAGAGTATGCATTAGTACGTGGAATGTACTATGTATGTAGGTATGACGCAACAACTAGAGCTAGGGCCTAGTCATTACATAACGAATGAGATACCTGATTGCACCTCACCTAAGTCATCTTCAATATCTCAAGCATTCATAGGCAGAAGACTTTAACATTTGTAGAATAAAAAGGTAGAAGGTCTATGGGGTAACATATGAAAATTAATGTAAGGGCCCGAACCTTCGGAGGCATTAATAATGCTTAAAAATTAGGTTTCCAATGTTTTTGACCATGGTGCCTCTCTAGGGCCACCTCTACGAGTAGTGGAGAGGTCCACGAGCCATAGAGTGAGCCTTGGGGTAACACTTGTCCTTTTCCGTGGCTTCTTATGGCTTCAGTAGAGGTTCGAGGTCAAGTTGTCCTCGATGGAGCATTTCATGGCTCGTGTTCCTTACAACTAGCCGTGAAAGGAGCTCTTAGAAGATACCTTTCTTTCAGGCCATGGTTTTGACTAAGGAAGCCATAAAGGTTAGTTTTACGGACCATACAACTTACCATTGACCGTGGTGGCCTTCCATGAAAGTGCCCTGAGCTAAATATTTTCTAAGTATGGAAATACCGTTTTGGAACTTAGAACTTTTCACAGACTGCACCACGGACCATAGAGAGTTTCACAGATCAAGAAGCCTTTAGTGGGAACACCCTTGGCATAATTCTTTCTAAGTATCAAAGGGGACATTTAAATTACCATTGTACGATCAATACAGCTTTGTACAAACATTGGTGCATTTACGCGACCCCTAGAATAAAATCTAATTTTGCTTCATTAATGGACTTTTTATAATTTTGGTTTATTTTAAAGGTCTTTTAGGACCATAATACCTATGCTAAGCCCCTAAATCAGATTATACCCATTCCTAAGCTCATTCACTCTCATTATACACTCAAGCTCTAGAATTCAATTCCTTAGGTTCTGTCTTAAAAGTCTAGTGTTGAAGAGTCAAGCTAGGATTTCAAGTGAGCTTTCAATTAAAGTCAATTCTATCCTAATTCTTCTATGTTATTCGAAGGTATATGGGATTGATTCATGATTCCCTTCCAATCATGAAGACCCAAAAATCTATTTCTTCAATTTTATGATTTCTAAATATGATTTGCAAGTGGGTCTCTTAAATTAGTTTTAATTTCTTGAAATTGAGCTATTGGCTGAGCTTAATAATTTATTTTATGATCATTTGAATCTGATTATTATGATTTACATTGACTTTATGAAGAATGAATATGCTTGTCGTTTTAATTTATAAATCTGTGCATGGGTAAATTCAAGTATGTTTTAATTATTAATTTCTTGATGGATTTCATATGATTTCTTCTTATTATGATGTCTTAATAAGTGATTTTCTAATATCCATGCCATTCTTTCATTCCTCATGGCATATTCATGCATGAACAAGTATTTTCATGAGATTTACGATATGGGTTAAGACCCAATGATGATTATGACAATGATTTCAAGCATGTATAGTTATGACATGGCATGTGATTAAATAATGGCTATGATATGGATTTTAAGCACTTATGGGTGAGGATTCACCAACTTGTACAAGTATGAATGAGCTACTCCTATGCACATATTCATGAATTTAAAGTATGATTTGACTTTTTATCTCAACTATGCATGATTATGAAGTATATTTACCTTTTAACCCTAAGTATGCATGAATATGGGTTGAAAGACACATGCTTTTTTTTCAAGTATGCATATTAATATGTATTCTCGTCGGATGTTGACCTAGTACTGAATGAGATTAGAGGTGGGAGATCGATCTAAGAGGTCCTTATATAAAGACTCTATTTCTCATAACTACGTGCCAATGTAGGTTCATGTTTATACCACTTTAAGGGATGATTATGTTGTGAAAAATCCATATGAAAAGGTTGAGTTGTAAGGAAGGTTGCCATCACACCTAAAAGACCAAGTCGTAAGGTATGGTGTGTATCACGACCCAAGCCTAGGACCTAGACATGACACAGCGCATGGGAAACCCGAAGGGACTCCAAGCAAGCCTCTTAGCACATCATTACACATCCTTGGTCGCAGAAGCAATAAAATGACAACAAGAGATAGTAAATAAGGATAAATGGGGCTAATGAACATCTTTTATATCATAAACATCAAGAGTTAAGAGAGAGTCAAAGCGCATAGCATTATACATAACATGTCCAATAACTCCTCTAACCATAGAACTTAGCGAGGGCAAAGACAAGCAATCGTGCTCACCCTCATAGTCAACATATATAATGGAGAAAGAGAATCATAATACATAGCATAAGAACATAGACGTTGTCCTCGAAATGGAGAACTCACCAACTAGCTTGAGCGAAGTCGTACTAGCCACGTGGAGGTGGATGATCAAGTGGGGCTCCAGTTCCTATATAGTAACATCATGTAGGCATAGAGTAGGCATTAGTATGTTTGAATATACTAAGTATGTAGGATGCAATGCAACAAGAATAGGCAACATAATCAAAAAGCATAATCATGAGTAATAGATAGCATAATAACAACATGGCATGTATGAATGATACTTGAAATAAAACATGCTTATATAGAACATATTACATGTTTAAGAAGAGACCATCATGATAGACCTAGCGTACTAGTACTCAAAATTGAAGGCATAGCCACCCTTAGAGGGTGATCAAGGTATATACCCCTCAATCGGTAGATGGAAATCATACCCTCCATCATAGTATTCAAGGTATCAACCCCTCAACACGGTTAATGGACTTCACACCCTCCATCATAGTGGTCAAGGTATCAAACCCTCAACATGGTTAATGGACTTCAAACCCTCCATCATAATGGTCAAGGTATCAACCCCTTAACATGGTTAATGGACTTTACACCCTCCATCACAATGGTCAAGGTATCAACCCCTCAACATGGTTAATGGACTTCACACCCTCCATCATAGTGGTTAAGGTATCAATCCCTCAACATGGTTAATGGACTTTACACCCTCCATCATAGTGGTCAAGGCAAGCACCCCCTCAATAAGGTTTGGTCAACATGCAACCCCAGGGATGCTTTTCAAGAAATCATCATTATATTACATTACTTTCATCATCATAAAGTCACATAGCTCATATGCCATGCATAGGGCCTTCAACAAATAAAGAATCAATAACCGGACATTTTATCAAACACTTAGTGGATGTGTAGTACTAATATAAGACTGCGCAATTAAAGAAATGAAATCATACAAGAAATCTTGAAGTAAATGATCCCACCAATACTTGGTAACACCATCATACAATATACAGCAAAACACTTCATCATATTTCAAGATAGATCTAAGATTCATAGCTCAAAACATACCAAAACAATCACAACTTCATGGAACCCTAAAAATAGTGTATAGTGAAATTCATAATAAGTAAGACCCATGAGTAAATCAACTTTAAATTATGCAATTTAAGTTAAAAGGAAGCTTAGGCACCATGGGTGAAAGGACCCAATGGTTAAAACTCATATACGATGACTTTGGAGAATTCTTGAAGAATATTGGAAATGGAGAGTTGAAGCTCGAATAAAAATCTTAAGATCCGGATTAAGTTTTGGGACTTGAAAGTTGGGGTGAAATATTTCTATATATGTTTGAGTGAGTATTAGGGAATGTTTTCAATGATATGAAGGTGAAATATAGCTAGGTATAGCATTTTTACGCATGGGATGGTTTAGTCCCAAGACCTAAAAGCCTTGGGACAAAGTGAAAAAACTACACAAAATTACACTGGGGCGCGACATTAGCACGTCATACCAGGGGCGCGGAAACCTAACTGGAATTTGATTTTTGTGAAACTGAAATTGTGATTCGCTTTCTCTAAATTGGGGTTAGACCCATTTTTCACTAAATTTGACACCCTAATCAAGAATATGAGGTCAGATTTTTGATATCACACATGAATTTTGAGATATATAGAAATTACAATTCTGGACAATTCTGAAGTACATTTTCAGGTAGGTTTTGGGATCATTTTAGTGTGGTTTGGCTTTTGCAAGTAGTTCACTCTCAACTCAGTATAGAGGTATACACGGGAGATTTATGTAATAGCTTGTATGGTCTAGATGCCTATTAAGATCAAATCATCGTACGTTGAAGTATTATGGCATTCATGCATCTTGGATTTCATGGCATATTGATATTATATTCTTTCCTATATACTTCATTCTATATAAATGTGACCTTGTAATCTAACATTTATTGCAGGTCAATATGTTCATAAGCAATTGCATGCCTGCATACTTTATACATTCAAACGTACTACACATATTTTTGCCTACATGATCTAACCATGCAGGGATTGGAGATCATATTCGTCCATCTCTTGACGGTTTGATTGTATTATGAGTTTGCTAGAGATGAGTCCATTTCTCCAAGGACAAGATCCACCTTCATCTGCCTATTATGTTATATTCACTTATGCCATTACTTTGAGGGTAAGACCTGGACATTTCTTGGCCCATGTTCTATTCTATGAACTAGAGGCATTGTTGGACATCATGTAAACTCTATATTCGAGCTCATTATGTGTTATGCCTATTACTTATGGAGACTATGTTTATGCCTATATCATGTTGTTAGTGCTATGATGATATGTTTATGATGAGATATAGGAATGTTGAAAGTCCTAAGTCCCTTTTATCCCCATAGTGTGAGTAATACTTACCTACCCCTTAGAACATAATTGATGTTTTCTACGTAAATTCATGCAACTCCCTTTCCTAATAACATCCCCATAGCTTGAGTCCAAAGCCCCATTTCCCTGAAAACTATGTGGTTGTTCTTTAATTATGCGCTTCTGAATCGATGATGTGTATATGGATGATATGAGGCTAGTTTGGGGACTCTTGGATTTCTATTCACCATGTCACTCCTAGGCCCTACGCCTAAGTCGTGACAAGCTTAGTATCATAACACTAAGGTTTTAAAATGATCCTTGCAGTGTGTACAACATGTCGCTGATATCGCCCAAGCTAAACCTACCTTTTTTAAGGCTAAAGTGGTGGTTTTCCTGATATATAACCTAACCAAGGTTAGGGTCGAATCCCATATTGAATATGGTAGACTTAGAAGAATTCAATTGCAATTCGAGTTGATTAACCAACTTATCTCCCCAAAGGGGGTATTATAATAACTATTAAAAGAAATCCTAAGGTAAGACAACTGTTAAACCAATATAAAGAGGAACTAGGGTATTGTGTTCCACATGATTCCTTAACTCAGTATTACCTGATAACCGAATTCTTTTCTAGTCTATAGCATGCAAGTGGTAATTTAAGTTCACCAAACCCTTTGACCTAGGCGAGAAGTGAATTTACTATTTCATTTGAACCATCCCTATTATGTGACATTACTAACCCTTACCTATTGACCTAGTACAACCTCCGCTTGGCCCTGTTTGGCTGAATATATGAGAACCATTGAACAAATCCTGTTAGTTAATATATTTTCCTATTCATTACTTCCTTGATCAAATCAGTAATGCTAGTTGGTTCTAATGTTGGCCACCATTAGAAAGCATTCAATACAAAGAGAATTAAGTAATACATGCATTCACATTTTTCAAGATTTACGAATTGTCTGATTTTACCTTGTTAGTTCTTTATGGTTTCCATAAACCTAGCTGTGGATTAGCTACTCATGATCAATCTAAATACAAAACTTATCAATTTGAATAACATAATTGAGTACACAAGAGAATTAAGCATAAGGAATCTAAACTCTTCAATGAGAATCACATGATTGAAATTAGAAAATGAAAATAATGTTTTACAAGTGTTTCTGAAACACTCTATTGTTTATCTGTTGTTCTCCCTTCGTTTTCTATGAAAAATAACCTAAAAACCTATTTATAGTGTTTAAAATAAAAACCAAAATGAATTAGGATAGTTGGGCCGGCAGGTTCTACGAGGTGCTCTATGGGCCGTATAACTGTTTGCATCAATTCTGGAACTATTTTCTACTTCACCCCTCTATGGCCCATATAAGATTCTATGGCCTGTAAGGCATTTTGTCTGATCGAATTTTAGCAAGTCCTCACCTTCTGATCCTCAGGGTACGATTTGAAGTCTACGACTCGTAAAGTCTTCTACAACTCATCTGCAAGTTCGTACTCTACTTCAGAAATACAACCTTCATTGGAATTGCACATGAAATACCCTTTATAGCTCAGAGAATACTCTACGGCCCGTAAAGGATCACGTGGATCATCACTTTCAGCAACTTCTGCACAGTTAGCCCAAAAATAGTGTGAACCCTAAAATCGTGCAAAATAAATATTAAAACACATCAAACTCACTAACATCACTTAGAGAACACACAAAATTCCATGTTTCAAGTATCAAACGTGTTGTATTTTGATAGCACATCAACACCCTTAACTTAAGATGTTGGTTTTCCTCAAGCGACAGACTCAATATACACAAGAAGCACAGTAACACACAGACCTCAATCTAATGGCATACATCACGTCACACTTAAGCATAGACACCTGTACCACTTCAAAAAACAATCAAATGTCTATCCAGCAAACCAACATAGATCAATGCATGTCACGACGCAACTATTACAAGCTAGGTAACCATCGACAAACTATAATCACTAAATTAGTCTAATGATAACAATGTAATGTGAGTGCCCTCATAGAAAGAAGTCACATATCTCACTCACAATGATGTTTAATTGTATCATCTTGGGACTATGCAAAATCACTCTGTCACAAAAGACATTCATATGCCATGCTCAATTCCATATGATTGCCCATATATTAATGACTAAGACCTTTGACTAGTTGCACTTTGATTACTTTAGGACTTTACTAGCTTGTAATGTAGGCTCGGGGGACTTTGATATGATGTTTTGGGAACATAGTGACTAAAGACCCTCCTTAACACTGCATTTTTCTACACTTTTGCCCTACCAACACTTGTTACTTTTGATTCCATTCCCCCTTTCTCCTATTTCAAGCTTTTTTGGGTGCTTTATTATCTTTTTTTTTATCATTTTCCTTGTATTTCCACTTTATTTTTCTTTTCAATTTATAGCGAAGGTATCACTTATTTTTATTGCACCTAGTATATATTTTTCCTCCTTTTCCATGTATCACTAAACTTCCCCCTCATTTTGTGTTTCACCCTTACACCAGCCACCCTCAACTTAGGCTATTGAGTTAAGGTGTATAATATCCAACCTCAAAACTTAGGCCATTTTTGGTAGCCACGCTCAACGTAGGTTTTTTCCCTCAGTCATGGTGCAAAACGTTCAAGGAAGGAGCAGGGCTAATTTCAGGATTTTACATCTAATAAGGCAAGGTTACTTAGGTTTTTACAAAGAAAAGGTACGTGTAAGGCTCAATTATTAGGATCACGGGATATTTCACACATTTGGTTGGCCATTTAGGCTAAGTGGAATCACACTATATCTGGGTCATCATTATTTTAGGCCTCTTCCCGTGGGAAGAATGTGAAGGCTCCTTAGGAGAAAATAAGTCCACCACTGGCACCGATGGTGCGGTCTGTGGGAATGCCACCGATACAGTGAAGCATGCTGCTATGTTAGCCTAGAGTTGCTGGTTCTCCGTCTATAGGGCCATCATATCTACTAGCCATGTTGTACTCAGGTTCTGCTGGACCCTCAACTTGAAAGCACCATTGCAGGCATCCACGACTGTAAGTTGGTCCTGAATGGTAGCAACCATCTATGCCTGCATGCATCCCCTGGACTTTATAATAGCCTGGCGGACCCAGGGCCTAATCTACTGAACTAACTGAGTCAACTGACATTCAGTGTAGGCCAGTCGCTGTGCCATGGCTTGAATGAATGGGCTAGACAAGGAAACCATACTAGCGAGTGTTGTCAGTGTAGGAGTGGCTTGTGGTGTAGGAGTATTAGTAGTGGACCCCCTCTCTAAATCTATCTCATTATGTGGGGGTTGCTCCTCTATAGTAGTAGTGGTGGGTGGTGGTTGATGGAACCTCAGGAGGTAGCGCTACTGTGAACATCTTTGCCATAGGAGCTGGCTGGAGTGGTGCTCGCTAAAGTGCTCGCAGGTGCTCCTCAGCCTTAATCAAGCTGGAATCTAAAGTGCATTGAACATCAATCAATAACTCCAACTAATATAGACCCCCCCCCCCAACTCTAGAATAAGTTTATACATCAAGTATGGAAAATTGATGGAGGTAGACCTCATTAAGGGCACCTCATGGATCTGATCTGCGATGAGGCTGGCCATATCTATCCATTAGCCAGCCAAGATACGAGCAACTAAAAATGCACACTTCAACATCAATATGTTGTCTATAAGTATCGGCCGGATGTGTGACCTCACATGGCCAACCAAAATTTGGTGAGCAACCTAAGGGAGGCCTTCTCAATGGCCTTAGAATGAGTGGCTATCCATACAGGGTCTGGGCCCTATTCAACAATCAAATCATCAACCTACCTCATCATACTTGCTCTACGACTTTGGCCTCTCATCAAATTCAAGTCTTTGGTTTGCCCCACTCTACGGTCATACTCTGCTATGGATCTGGTGGCCTGGGAACTCAGTCCCGAACAACATGCGACAGATGGTGGTCTTCAAGATGTCTGCCTGCTATCTTTTCCTTAGGAAGAGTGCTGAGAACTGTGGCTGTTGAAATGACCCCAAAAGTTTTCTAAAATGTGCCTCGAAAGTGCCCAAAATCATAATTTCCATATATCTCAAAATCCGTGTGTGATATCAAAAATTCGACTTTATATTCTTGTTTAGGGGGAAAAGTTAAGTGGGGAATGGGCCCTAATTTAAGAGCAACCATAGCAAAATGTGGAAATAGCAAGAATGTGATTTCCAGTGAGTAGGCGCGCCCCCGACGCAACGCACCAGGGGTGCAGAGAGGCTATTTTTTGGCAAGTTTTATTACTCAGTCCAAGGATTTTCGATCTTGGGCCTAAGCCTACCCATGCGTGAAAATACTTATACTTAGCCATATTTCACCTTTATATCATTTATGATATTCCCGAAAACTCTCTCAAACACTTAGACTAATATTTCTCTCCAAAATTAAAGTGTCCAAATCTCTTCCGAATCTTAAGGAATTCATCCAAGCTTCAAGTCTCCATTCAAATCTTCTTCAAGAAATCCTCCAAGGCTAAGATATGTGGGTTTCAACCATTGGGTCCTTTCACATATGGTGCCCAAGCTTCTTTTTCACTTAAATTACATGATTTCAAGTTGATTTACTTATGCTTCTTACTTATTATGAATTAGACTATGAACTATGTCGGGGTTTCATGAAATTGTGATTGTTTTAGCATGTTTTCAGCTATGAATCTAAGATCTATTGTGGGATTCAATGAAGGTTTTTGATATATATTGCTTGAGGGTGTTACCAAATATTGATGGATGGTTTTACATTGAATTTCTTGCATGATTTCATCCCTAAATTGCATGGTTTTACACTAGCACTACACACCCGACAAATATTTGATAAAATGTCTGGTTATGATTTCTTGAAGAGTTGAAGGTCCAATGTATGTCTTATGAGATTAATGACTTTATGATGATGAAAGGAATGTATGTATATAATGTGCTCCTATATTGTGTTGGGAATTAAACATGCCCCACTCGGGGGGGCTGTGAGCCCGGATAACTATGTCGAGGGGTTTGTAGCTTGATAACCATGTCGAGGGATTTGTACCTTGATAATTGGGTTGAGGCGTTCATACCTCAATCACCATGGGTGGTAAGGTGAGATGATTCATCAACCAATTGAGGGGTTGGTACCTCAATAGACTATGAACTCATTAATCATGATCTCTTCTTGCACATGTATTATGTTCTGTGTAAGCATGATTTACTTCAGTATTAATCATACGTGCCATATTGCCAATATGTTATCTATTGCTTATTATTATGCATTTTGACCATGTTGCCTACCTTTTGTTGCATTACGCCCTACATAGTTAGTACATTCAAACGTACTAATGCATACTTTATGCCTGCATGATGTCACCATATAGGAACCGAAACCCCACTTGAGCATCTTCCTCCACATGGCTAGTATGATCTCTCTCAAGCTAGTTATTAAGTCCTTCATTATGGGGACAATGTCTATGATCTCATGCTATGTATTAAGACTATCTTTCTTTATGTATGTATTGACTATGAGGGTGAGCCAGTTGCTTGTCTTAGCCACCGCTCCTATCTATATAGTAGAGGTGTTATTGGACAAGTTATGATATTATGTAATGAGCCTTGACACTCTTGATTTTGTCACGCCCAGAGTCCCATTAAGGTGGACTGGCACCCGTGACTAATGACGCTTGAGAGAACCAACCTATATATATGCACTTTCTACCCATATTATAAGGTGTTTACACATTTAACGCGCATTCAAGAAGGTAGACAGTAATAACAAGACAAAAGTAAATGCATGTGACTAGGCCGTTGGAGCCACGATGACTAAAGTACGAGACATGACTACACTTTGATTTACATTATCTACAAAGCCTCTATATAAGGTAAAGTATCTAATAAAGGTCAGGATAGGCCCTTCCTTGTGACTAACTATATAATACAAAAATATAAGTTGCAGACACACACAAAGCTCTAAAGCAACCAGGAGCTCGGTAACAACAGTTGGATATCCTGTACTTCTACTGGGGAGATCTACTAGTGCCTATACCTGCAGCATGTAATGCTGGTCCCCTGTAAGGGACATCAGTACGAGATAATGTACTAAATATGTAAGGTAGGAAATACTGTATATGAAGTAACAACTCAAATGAAATCATGTACTGGTGTAAGGATAAGAGACCACCTTTAGTAACACTGTGGAATGATGTACTTTATGTCCTTTTTATTACTTTATCCTTTTTTACTATATAACATGTGCTCAACATGTAACATAAATGACCAGCTGATCAGTGTTAAATGAATATCGGGATCGGCCCATGCTAGGCTTTCCTTTCACCCCGTGGATACCCCCCGTAATGGGATCGGCCCATGCTAGGTGACTCTTCCACTCAGGGCTACTACCCATCAATAAGCAACTTACATTATCTTTCAATTGCTTTTGAGAAGATTCTTTTGGGTGTTCATAATATTGGAGCTATATGACCATAGATATAGCATTTGACATTTAACGAACTATACAAGACAGTACCATAATGAAAAGTGTAGGCTACACATAAATAATGAAATGAGTAGGAGATGAAACAACTCATGAATTTTATTTAGCTATAGGAATCCATGTATCTTGGTATCCAAGTATGTATGCAGATCTGAAAATGACCATGTATGGGAGCATATGAACATGTGAAAGAGTGGAGACACGGTTAATAGTTGGGTCAGAGTTGGTAAGTTCCTTTATGTGCCAAGGAAGAATCTAGATTTCATGCCAAGTAATGCAAATTCGAGTAGCCTTATATACCTCATTGTACCACCTTGCTATTACCTCGAAATAAACTTGACATCCTCCAATTATTTATCTACAGTACAGTAGGTTATAAAACTAGTATTAGAAGACAATAGATATATCTTGGCAGCTCAATCTCATAAAAACAACACATGGGCAATAAGCGTGTAATTATGAACCCCCGTATATGATTTCAATATTTCCTCCCCTAATCGTATTCTCTAATGCACATTCACATATAAATATCATGTGCAGCCTATTTTAGTGCCAAATCATTCTCATAACATCTCACTAAGCACAACACGTATCGATTATACACAACATACAAGTAGGCAACATAACATTACGTCCCTCCGCTACATTTCGACGTCAACAATCCCAAATTTGTTCCAACTTTAACCAAACTGTTCCCACCATATTTATACATTAAAGAAGTCCAAAAACAATCCAAAATAGTTCTCAAAATAGGTGGAGTAAGTAAAAAAGCATATTCCTCAATCAATCAGCCTATAATTTCTACTAATAGCACATTTAGGATAACACACTAAAACTCGATTGTTTACGTAGAACAAAATAGTGTACCGATCTTTCTACATAGTTATAGAATTAAAACTCATTAAGAATAGCAACCTTCCTTCATACTCAAGCTAACGAAGAAGAGAAAAGCCCCCAAATAAATAAGAAAAGTGTACAACAATCTTTTGAACACATGCTATCAAAAATTTAAGCACAAGTAATACCAGCCTTATTCCCTTGTTTTTCATGAAAAACCATATTTTTCATGAAAGCTTTGCGAAAGCTCATTTTTTCCATGTTTAAAAAGACTTTAAAGGTGCTGTTTGTAAGCCCTTTTTAAAGAACCCTTTGGCTGAATTTCTTGTGTGGTTTAAGCCTTACATTATCAAGGTAGTGATGCAGCAACTTAGCCTTTTCACTTTGACCTAAATGGGTCGTAAATTGATAGGCCTTGGCTTTCCATTTTTCCCCTTTCTCCTTACTTATTTAGGGCCCAAATCATTAAGTAAGTTGTGATGTACTTGGACCCTTTTTCTATTCTTTTTGGGTTGTAAATATTGTCCATTTGCGATGCTAAAACATGGGCTCAAGTCACACCCTTAACTCGGACTTTATTCATTATTGGACTTGGATAGATTCGGTGCTGGGCCTCGTCTCCATCTAGCCAGCAAATTTAAGCTAAGAAAGTATGACTTACCTTCTAGCTTCCTAAGTCTTACAAGCACCTCACTTCTTTAACTTCGCTTAAGGCCGTGATCTCCTCAATTCGACTTAAAACTTACATACACTCAACCATCTTTAGCGTTAGATGTACTCCCCCTCTAATTTGAGATTCAAACACTTTTATAAATGGGCGCTATTTTGACCAAGCCATATCATGTTTCATGTGCATAGGACTAGTACACATAGGATGTGTGTGTTATAGATTTAGTGAGGTCTTATGCTATGGAAGTTTCCCTTTAGCGCTTTTTCCCTTATTTCTACTCTTATTAATGTTGTTTAATGCTTTCACGACAAAGGATGTGTATGATATGTAAAGAGTCTTGTTTGAGGTCCCCTCGGGTTCCCCATTCATCGTGTCACGTCTAGGCCCTAGGCTTGGGTTGTGATAAACTTAGTATTAGAGCACTAGGTTATTAATGATCCTCGGCATCCAACACACCGCATCGATTAGATTCTTGTTCATGGTTATGTTGTGCACCACAACTATGTGCAGGAGGCTATGAGGCTTTTTAGGAAATGTTTCCCTTCTTCATGTTCTAAGTCATGCTATAGAGTTTAAGTAAGGTTTTTACCCTTAAAATATTGTTCTTTGCTATGCTAGATCATGTCTAACACAAGAGAAAAAAGGGCCCGCACTCTCAAGGGACTGGCTCATGGTTCTCTCTGGGATGCTCTCACCTTACTAGAACAAGTTGTGGCTAACCAAGTTAATCAAGGGGCCCAAACCCCTCATGCCCCTACCTTAAGATCTAGGGTGAGAGACTTCATGAAGATGAACCCACTGGAATTCTATGGGTGTAAGGTAGATGAGGACCCTCAAGAGTTCATTGATGAGGTCTATAAGGTATTAGCTATCATGGTTGTTAGATCAGAAGAGAAAGCTGAGTTGGAAGCCTACTAACTCAAAGGGATAGCATAAATATGGTTTAATCAATTGAAGAAAGAGAAAGGAATCAATGACGTGGTACTTTGGAAGGAGTTCAAGGCGGTTTTTCTTAATTAGTTCTTCCCTATTGAGATTAGGGAGGCCAAGATGATGGAGTTTATGAATTTAAGACAAGCGTCTATGAGTGGGAGGGAGTATACCCTCAAGTTCAATCAACTCTCTAAATATGCTCTCCACTTGGTTGCCGACCCAAGTTCTAGCATGAACAAGTTCATGATGGGTGTATCGGATTTGGTGAGTGAAGAATGCTGGTCTGCTATGTTGATTAGTGACATGAATTTGTCCCATTTGATGACCTATGACAAACAAATGGAGGAGGAAAAGTTGAGAAAGATGATGAGTAATGAGGCCAAGAGAGTCCGTTTTGAGGTAAAGTTCCAAAGTCCAAAGGGTGGCCGGTTCTAACAAGGCCAAGGGTCTTCTCATGCTTCTAATAGGGAGTTTTCCAATGACTTCCCAAGGGCCCAAGGTGTTGGTGGTGTGGTTCCTAATGTGCAACATGTGGTACGACTCATGGGGGCCCATATTTGAATGACTCTAATGCATGTTATGGATGTGAGGAAGTGGGACACAAAAAGATTGATTGTCCTCGTAACCACAACAAGGGTAAAGAGCTTCATCCACATGGTGCAAATGTGGTTCCTTTGGAGAGAGGTGGTCAACAAGGTTGTGCCCTATGGAAAAATCAGTTTTATGCACTCTAAGGGAGGCAAGGGGTTGAGGAGGTTCCCGATGTGGTCACTGGTCTGTTAAAAGTCTTGATTTTGATGTATATGCATTAATAATGAGTGCCACACTTTCTTTTGTTACCCCTATTGTTGCCAAAAGTTCCATGTTGAGCCCAAATTGTTGTGTGACTCTTATGAGGTGTCTACTCCTATTGGTGCATCTATTGTTACTAGAAAGGTTTATAGACACTTTCCCGTTTGCATTATGCATATGATATTGCCTTGTGATCTTGTTGAGTTGGAAATGATGGATTTTGATGGATTGGTTGCGTGCGTATTATGCCTCTATTGATTGTAGAACTCATAGGGTCAAATTTAAATTCCCAAATGAACCCTTCCTTGAGTGGGAGAGTCATGATGTGGTGGTCAAGTGTAGGTTCATCTCTTGCATTAAAGCTCGTAAATTGATCTCTAAGGGGTGCCTCTATCATCTTGTGAGGGTAAGGGATGTGGATTCCAAGATCCTTCCTATAGAGTCGGTTCCAATTGTAAATGAGTTTCTTGACGTATTTCCTAATGACCTTCCTGGTGTTTCTCCCGGGGAAAAGATTTTGGTATAGACTCCTTCCCGATACTCAGCCCATTTCTATTCCCCCTTACCGTATGGCCCCGATAGAGTTAAAGGAGTTGAAGGAGCATTTGAGGGATTTATTGGAGAATGGATTCATTAGGCCTAGCCAATCATCTTGGGGTGCATCAGTGGTTCTTGTTAAGAAGAAGGATGGGTCTCTTAGAATGTGTATTGACTACCGGCAACTTAATAGGTTCACCATAAAGAATGAGAATCCTCTTCTAAGGATTGATGAGTTGTTTGACCTATTGCAAGGGCTAGTCACTTCTCTAACATTGATATTTGGTCCGGGTACCATCAAGTGAAGGTGAGGGAGTGTGATATTCCTAAGACGACCTTCTAGACTAGGTGTAACGACCCCAAAAAGTGCAATAAACGTGGCTCAAAAGGCTCGGAACTTTAATTTTCATATATCTCAAAATTCATTCGTTATTTCGAAAATCCGACTTTGGATTCTTGTTCAGGGTATCCAAATTAGGGGGAACAGGGTCTAAACCTGATTTAAGAGCAAAGATTTAGCAATTACGAAATTTCAAAGTGCGATTTCCAAAGAGGTTTCTGCGTCCCCCTCGTGACGTGCCCCGATGTATTTTGGGACACTGTTTTTCAGCTTTGGTCCAAGACTTTTAAGTCATGGGCCTAAAAGCTCCAATACATGTTTTTACCTATACTTAGTCATATTTCACCCTTATACTACTCTAAACATTTCCCAATACTCACTCAAACACATAGTCACATTTTCACTCCCCAAACGCAAGTCCTAAACCCTCATCCCATGCTAAGGTTCTCCTTCAAGGTTTTTCTCCAAGCTTCAAGTCTCCCTCTCCAATCTTCACCAAGTTCATCTCTAAGTCAATGTATGTGGGTTTCTTTAATTGGTTCCTTTCACCCATGATACCCAGGGCTCCTTTTACATAAATTACATGATTTAAAGTTGAGTTACAAATGGGTCTTGATTATTATGAAATTCACTACACACTATGTTAAAACTATGTAAAGTTGTGACAGTTTGCTATGTTTTGAGCTATAAATCTTTGATCTATTGTAAGATTTGAGAAGGAGTTTTGATGTATATGTCTTAAGGGTGTTGCAAGGTGTTGATTTATAGTTTTACAATGGATTTTCTTGTATGATTTCATTCCTATACTTCATGTTTTTATACTAACATTACACACCCTCAAAGTGTTTGATAAAATGTCCGGATGTGGTTTCTTGAGGAATTAAAGGTCCAAAGCATGAGATATG
>JAABOM020102000.1:0-26116 GCA_011800125.2 Solanum clarkiae | reverse complement strand
TTTAAAAAAAAATATATATATATATATATATATATATATATATATATATACACATATATAATTCATCTTAAATTTTTAGTATTTCAAACTAATGAAAGGCCCAAATAATCACTTTCCGGATTGAGTTATTTACGTAATAAACATTTACCCTATATGTTGTAAAACTAACATAATTGTAGAATCACTCCCAATAATTAGGCCACTTGAGGTTTTAAATTTGATTTTCTGGAAATACAATATAATGTTATTATTTGGGTTAATTTAAATTTCTTTAGTTGATCTCCTAAAATAATAATATATTTTGGTCTATCATATTTTGTTCAGTCACTTACTTTACAAAGATAATGTTATACCATTCTAAACTAAATACGACTCATGTATTTTGTTTCAAAATTCTAGATTTTTCTCAAATAGGTTCAAAATATACAAGGTATGCAAATGTATACATTATCTATAAGGTATATATTTTTACTTTTTTCTACACTTGGTATATTATTTTATGCCAGTCATATTTATTATCCCATTACAAATATTAGTTACTTATATATGAAACATAAATTTTATATCTTATCATTTTTACAACATATAGTTATTGTCTTTTTATCACTATATGTAAATAAAATACTGAATTCGCATATATTTTTAACAACATTCCTAATTATATTTTATTTCATAATAAATATATATAAGACAATAAGCTTTGTGTAAAGTTTAACATTTTTTTACATTGCCTCACTTTATGTTGTGCGATCATCTATTTATCTATTAAAATATAATTCTTACTTAATCTTACTCAATTTCCGTATATTGTTATATTTTTTACCTTATCTATTATCTTATTTATTTACTTCGTAAATAAAATAATAAGTTTTCATACCCAAACATTTCAACATATTGATCATAATAAGTCTTCATATGCTCATTTATTGTATTTGATTTCAATACGTCTATATTTTCTAAACTTTCTTATATCTACAGTTTATTTATTTATTACTTACTTAGTTGTCAATAGTAAATATATCATTATAATAGTTTTTCCACAAATATTATAGACAATACAGGTGACATACCTTGTATTTTTGTTCCTTTTATAATTAATGATTTTTTTAATCACTAATTTTTAGAAAGATAATGGAATACTTTATCACAATTTATTTTCCTAAACTAAGTTGGAGGACTATCTTCAGATAGGCTCTGAGGGATGTCTAACACCTTTTCCTTGAGTAACCAAAACCCTTACCTAGAATTTTACTGGTTTCGCAAATCAAAATAGTGTCTACATTTATATTTTCTTATATTTGTTTCCTAATATTTTTCTTAAAATTAGGTGGTGACTCTAAAACATTTTTTGAAAAACCTGAGAGCACAACCACATGATGTTGCAAGCTATATCGACCGGTTCGAAAATGGGGGGCGACAAGGAGGGATGCCTTAAAGAAGAAAAATGTTGTTACCCAAGTTGAAGGTACTACACCTATTACTATGGGCATTACACCTCCTACTGTGTGTCGAATTATGGTGTTTCTGGAGGAAATGATGAAAATAAGACTTGTAAAAAATTTATTCTAGTGGATGACAGGAATCCTAGGACATTCACTCCTCTGGGAATCCAAATTAATACTCCTCCTAGTGGGGAACCTTCTAATGTTGCTGCTAATGTTTGCACTCTCAACGTTGATCCTTTCTTCCTAGTTATACTGATGAATTTGATAAGTATGTTGTGGTCAATTCAGAAGATGAGGTGGATGGGGATAATTTACCTATAAATAAGGATGATGAGGATGATACTATAAGTGAGCAACTTATCAGAGCTTTTAGCCTTTCTCATGATGTGGACTTGCAAAAGGAGATCCAATCAGTGTCTCAGGAATAAGGACTGTCTCCTAAGGGGTTCACCGATCTAAAGAACTTTCAAGGAAGAGTAACAACAAAATACCTGCCACTTCTGGTAGGCCCAGCACTAGGTTCTTTATCTCTAAATCATTCCAATGATTAGCACAATCATATGGAATACTAGGGGTATAAAGACCCAAGGTGCCATGGAAAGAATCAAATCTTTTGAAATTATTCATCATATATCTATGATTGCCATGCTGGAACCATTTACCAATTGTTCCCAACTTCAGAATTGCAAGACTCAGTTGTCTATTGATCAAGCTATCAGCAATGCTAATAGGAAGATTTGGTTGTTTTGGAGTCAAGATGTTCATTGCAAGGTGTTGTGGAATGATGAACAACAAGTTACTTGTGAAATTCAGCATTTCCAACTGCCCCATAAGTTCATTACTACCTTTGATTATGCCATCTGTAGTGACATTTTGAGGAAACCATTGTGGGACATGATGCTGCATTTATCTAGTTGTCATAGTGATCTTCCTTGGTGTATTATTGGTGATTTCAGTGTGATTACTGCTACTGAGGAAACGAAGGGTGGTATTCCATATAATATGAGGAAGAGCCTTGAGTTCATCAGTGTTATTGAAGGTTATGGACTGATTGACCTTGTTTTTTCAAGTCATAATGTGATTACTGCTACTGGTGAACCTCTTTAGCCGCCTCTTTGCCACCATTATCAACATGAGCTAGAATTCCCATAGACACCCTATATAGAGCATCGACCACAACATTACCTTTGCCGGGGTGATAATGTGCACTCACATCATAATCGTTAAGGAGCTCTAACCACCTTCTTTGTTTCAAGTTACGATATTTTTGGGTGAACACATATTGAAGACTCTTTTGGTTGGTAAATACATCAACATGAAGCTCAAAAAGTAGTGACGCCAAATTTTCAAAGCAAATACCACGACCACCAATTCAAGATCATGGGTGGGATAATTCTTCTCATGCACCTTATGTTGTCTAGAGGCATATGCTATCACCTTACCATTTTGCATCAAAACACACCCCAACCCAATTCTTGAGGCATCAATATACAACAAATCCTTCTAATCTTTCTGGTAGAGACAAGATAGGAGCGGAGACAAGTTTATCTTTCAAAGTTTGAAAACGCTTCTCACCTTCATTGGTCCACACAAATTTCACCTTTTTTTGGGTCAACATTGTCATAGGGAAAGCAATAGAAGAGAAAGCATCCACAAACCTCCATTAATAACCCTCCAAACCTAAGAAACTTCTAATGTCTGATGGAGTTACAGGTCTAGCCAATTTCTAATCACCTTCGTCTTCTTAGGATCCACCTTAATGCTATCACCCGATACCACATGCCCTAGAAAAGCAACTTCTTTCAATCAAAACTCACATTTTTCATATTTAGTATACAACTTCTCCTACCTCAAAATTTGCAACACCACCCTCAAGTGATTTGCATGTTCCTCCTCACTATGGGAATAAATCTAGATATCATCAATAAAAACTACCATAAACAAGTCAAGGTAGGGTCTAAAGACCCTATTAATGGGATCCATAAATATAGCCAGTGCATTAGCCAACACAAAGGACATAACCTCAAACTCAAAGTTCCCTTACCTAGTCTGGAAAGTCATCTTGGGGATGTCACACTCCCTCACTTCACTTGGTGATACCCGAACTGAAGATCAATCTTAGAAAAGTGACTAACCCCTTGAAGTTGATCAATCCTTGGTAGAGGGTACTTGTTCTTCATGGTGATTCTATTAAGATTTTGATAATCAATGCACATTCTAAAAGAACCATCCTTTTTTCTTCATAAATAATACTAGTGCACCCCAAGATGACTTACTAGTCCTTATAAAATCCTTTTCCAACAAATCTCTCAATTGCTTCTTTAACTCCTTCAATTCTATCGTGACCATATAGTGAGGGGGAATAGAAATGAGTTGGGCATTGGGAAGGAGATTTATACCAAAATCTATTTATCTTTCGGGAGGAATGTCAGAAAGTTCATCAAGAAAGACATCAGGAAACTCATTAACCACCGGAACAAATTCACTAGGGAAAACTTTGGGCTCAACATCCCTAACCCTCACAAGATGGTAAATACAACCCTTAGAAATCAACTTTTGGGCTTTAAGACAAGAAATGAATCTACCCTTGATCACCACATCACAACTCCCCCACTCAAGGATGGGCTCATTAGGGAATCAAATTTAACCCTTCGGGTTTTACAATCAATAAAAGCATAATATGCATGCAACCAATCCATCCCAAGAATGAAATCGAAATCTACCATATCTAATTCAAGAAAAATCATACGATAAGATTTTATGGAAGATGATCACGGTACAATTTCTATAGACTCTTTTAGCAACTATGGACTCACCAACGAGGGTAGACACTTCATAAGGTTCACACTACAATTCAGGACTAACATGAAGCTTTTTGGCAATAAAAGGAGTAATAAAAGAAAGAGTGGCACCCGAGTCTACCAATGCATATACGTCAAAACGAAAAACCTTTGACATAAAAGTGATGACATCGGGCACCTCATCCACCCATTGTCTCTCTTTAAGAGCATAGAATCTATTTTACCTTAGTGCACCCCTTTGTTGGCCTCCTCTTCCCCTTTGACCCGCATTTGCACATTGGCCTTGTGGACAACCATCTCTACCTTTGTTTTGAGCATGAGGACAATCAAAAACTTTGTGACCTATCTCACCACAACAAAAGAAAGCATTAGAATTCCTCAAACATGGACCAGTATGATTCTTTTCACACCTTGGACATCTAGGTTTTATCATTTTGGCATTATCACCTTGGAATCTCACATTATCATTAACAAATATCTTATTAGGCTTATTAGAAAACCCTTGGCCTTGGAACTTGCTGCATTGAGGAAACCATCCACCCTTGGTACCTCGGAAACCACCTTCGAACGATCCCTCTCGGACTCACCACTTCTTTTTTTCCTTAACTTTTCCACCTCTAGTTGTTCGGCACATGTCATGAGGTTGGGAAAATTCATGTCACTTACTAGCATGGTGGTATGATACACCTCATTAACCAAATTGGACACATCCAACACAAACTTGTTCATCTTTGATCTTGGTACGACAACCAATTGTGGGGCATACTTGGAGAGTTAGTTGAACTTGAGGTCATACTCCTTCACACTCGTAGAACCTTTCTTAAGATTCATAAACTCCATCATCTTAGCCTCCCTTAGCTGGGAAATAACCGGTTGAGAAATGTGACTTTGAACTCTTCCCAAGGGATAGCATCATCATTCTCCTTCTACAACATACATTGTTTAAACCAAATTTGAGCCACCCCTTTGAGTTGGTATGCCGCCGACTCCGCTTTTTCCTTCGAATTGACCCCCATGATGGATAGAACCTTGTACACCTCATCTATAAAATATATGGGATCCTCATCTGTCTTGGATCTATAGAACTCCAGTGGGTTTATTCTAGTGAAATCCCTCACCCTAGAAGCTAGAGTGGGAGCATAAGGGGCTTGGGCCCCTTGGTTGATTTTGTTGGTCATAACATGAGCCAACTTTGCAATAGCATCTCGAAACTCATCTTGGCCTACCCCTCCACCTTGAATAGCTTGAGGAGCAGGAGGAGCCAGCTGATCCTCAGGTGTACGGGTTCTCCTTAGTCTCCTTCTTGGAATCGGCATGATCTAGAATAGCAAAGAGAATTTGTTAGGGGGAAAATCCTTATACTTAAATCTAAAGAACAATATAGACTATGAAAAAGTGAAACATTTCCTAAAATGCCTCATAGTCTCCCATTCACAGTTGTGGCGCACTTCACAACCATGAATAAGACTCTAATCGATATGGTGTGTTGGATTCTGAGGACCATTAACAACCTAGTACTCTGATACCAAGTTTATCACGACCTAAGCCTTGGACCTAGAGGTGACACTGCGAATAGGAACCCGAGAAGGTCCAAATAAGCCTCTTACATATCAATCGTACATCTTTTGTTGCGGTAGCAGAGTAAACAACAACAAGAGATAAAATAAAAGGGAAGTAGTTGAATATCATAAAACATTCAAGAGTAAAAATTAATAGTAATAAGCAATAGATATGTGAGATCTCAATGTGGAATGCATGATCAATAAGTAAAACATGCTCGTAAATCATTCAACTTGCGTAGAACGTAATACATGTGTGGGAAGAGACCCTAACCGACAAAAATAAGACCAAGCAAGCTACAACTTGGAATCAAGATGATTACCCCTCATCGCTAAAGAGTTGGTCTACTTGCAAAGGCAAACCATACTTCACCTTATAGGAACCCGTCCCATTTTGGAAATGTATCCCCCCTTACGGGAACTCATCCCATTTCGGGTAGATTTTGCGATTAAGTGTACTAAATGGATCCACTAGTATAACAAGGATAATGGTCATAATTTTATGTTAGCACATAGTTCAAGGAAAGGAGCATAGACCCTTGAAGATAGTCCACGTCGATATTCAATCTATCGGTGCTAAGTCTAATCCCACGAAACACTTGAACTTATCATAGTTTAATGACTTGTGAGAAATATGACATGAGTATCTCTTAAACATAATTGATCGCTAATGATGAGCCTAACTTGAAATATGAGAGTAGATCATAATCATACATGAACCCTTGCTTTAAAATAAATGGCTCACAAGAGGTAAAAATCTTGAAATAAGGCTTAACATGATACTTGTAGCATCATCAATACTCTTCATGAATTCAATACATACTTGAAAGATCTTAATCATCATATAGTCACTTGACATGTAAATCATGAAATAAATCATCAATAACTTGAGAATCCTTGACTTAACATTTTATCAAACACTTGATGGGCACATAATGCTTGTTCAAAATCAGTCAATTCAAGAGTGAAATAAAATGAGAAAACTTAATGTAGATCGACCCACCAACATGTCGTACAACCCTCATGTAGGGTACCGTAAAATTCATTATCAAATCTCATAATAGATGATAGTTTCATAGCTCAAAATATGCATAGTCTCAATAGACAAAACGCATTCATGATATAAGCTTTAAATATCTAGTCATGCCCAATCAATCAACATTTTATAAAGCTCCAACATAATTTATACTCATAATCGATAATAAAAGATACCCACAGATGATACAACTTGAAAACATTCAATATTCATAAAAAAGAAGATTGAGCTCCATGGATGAAAGTACCTAATGGATAAAAAACCACATATCTTAAACTTGAGTTTTGTTGAGATGAGTTTGAAGAGAACTTGGAGCTTGAACAGAATCCTTGAGTTCTAAAATTAGGCTTGAAATCCTTGAAATTTGAATAAATATTTTGCTAAAGTATTGGATTGGTTTTAGAGAGGGTTTTTGAGTGATATAGAGTTAAAAAATGGCTAAGTATGAGATATTTTTACGTATAAATGGGCATGGGGACATGACCACAATGCCCTTAGGTCGAAACAAAAAATTAAGAAAAAAATAACACTGTTGCGCGATGCGTCCGTGTCTCTAAGCCATTGCGCACACCTACTGATTTCGAAAATTTTATGAAAATTATTTTTCTCTATGGGTCCTCTAAAATTTGAGTTATACCCATTTTTCACTCAATTTTCCCCCTAATGAAGAATATGAGGTCAGATTTTCGATATCACACACAGATTTTGAGATATATGAAAATTATGATTATGAGCATTTTCAAGTATATTTTTGGGGCATTTCACATGTGTATCATTATTATGAATTATGTTTTGGATTTTGAGCCTAAATATTCATTGAAAATATTTGAAGTGACTATTGCCTCTTTTGAAAGCATGTATATGTATAAGTATTATCATGGGATATATTGACTTAACACCTATGGATTGGAGGCGTCAGGGCTATCCCCTAGGATCCTCTCTCTTTCCTTGAACTATGTGCCTGTATAGGAATATTAGACATCAACGAAGTGACCATGACATAAGGGATGGCTATTCATTTATTGATATGATATGATACTGGAAATCCTTCTGAAATGACTGGGTCGTAAGGATGGTGTCCATCCACCGAAAATGACTGAGTTGTGAGTTATGATATAAATTACCCTTGGCAAGTAATCTTCTCCTACCGATGGGAGATTTTCATAGGGCTAACTCATGTAATAGCTCGTATTGGTTTGACATGTCGGTTATAGTTCATCCTCACTATATATAATCATTCGTGCATTTCATGCATCATTGGTTTCATGGAATATTGTATACTATACATTTTGCTATATATCTCCTTCTATATTATGTGTGCTTTTTATCTAACATTGAATGTAGGTTTGATAAGTTATAGGTATTGCATGCCCGCATACTTAATACATTCAAATATACTAACGCATACTTTTGCCTACATGATCTAACAATGTAGGGACCGAGGGCTACATTCATTCATTGTATGATGTCTAACTTGGATCTTGAGATTTGCTTGTTATGGTGAGTCCTATCTTCCCTGGACAAACACTCATTCCTCTATCTTTGGTGCTTTATTTATGTTATTTACTTTGAGGTGAGCTTGGGGTATGTCTTGGCCCACGTCCTATCTTATGACTAGAGGGACTAATGGAAATCTTGTAAAATCCTTTACATTTATTTGCTAAGTGTTGTATTTGGAGATTCTAATTGTGGATATGGCTACCTATTGAATATCATTATGTTCATCGGTTATGAGCTTATGATATGGTTATATATGTGATGTGAAGGATCCTAAGTCCTGAATTGTCCCCATAGAGTCAATCATACTTATCCGCCGCTTAGTGTTTATGTGCTACGTGCTTTGTGGAACCATATTCCTCCCTTTTCCTGTGACATCCCCATAGCATGAGTGCTACTTTCCTATCCCTTAGAACTGTGTTTATTATTCGATTACACTTCTGAATCGATGATGTGAATATGAATACTTTGAGGGTTTTTTTGGGGACTCTCTGGTTCCCATTCGTCATGTCACTCCTAGGCCCTGGGTCTGGGTCGTGACATAAACTCTCTATATTTAATCAAACATCACCAATAGTACCATCCATCTATGAATGAATTGTACTATCTATCATTCATACTACGACTCGTTATTGGATTTCCTCATGTCTAGTTAATTTTTCATACTTTCCAAATCTTAACAATGAGCTCGACCTAAGAGCCATACAACTAATTATGACCCATGAAATACCCTCGTAAAACTCCTTAAAGTTTTCAAAAACTTTTTAGTTTTGGGGTCATCTATGAGCCCCCATCTGCAATCTACCATAATATATGAGTTGTAGACTGGCTCATAGACTCTACGTTAGTGGCAAAACTCAGAATTTCTACATTTTCACCCTTATTCTGACTTTCCAACATATAGGGTATTAAAAGATATTAATTTTATTATGTGATTTACTTGGTAATTGCATCATCAATTTTTAGACTTATTGTGTAACTTCTTCAGATTATTAAATATTCTCCATACTTAGAACATTGCATAGTACTGACCATATATTTATATATTATTTTATAATATAGGTTCTGACACTTCACATTAGGCTTATGGTTGGTACTCATATCGAGCAGCTGATGCAGTGTTGAGTCCTTATTTTTCATGGATGAGTTATCTTTTCATTCTAATTTATATTTCGTGTTTTAGTTTTAGTCCTAGTAACTCTTCTATGTTAGTGGAGCCTTTTCAGACTCATCATGATGTTTAATTTGTATTGTTTATTTCAGTCTTATGTTTTTGCATATTTTATTGCCTGGACAGCCAATGCTTTATTTCACTTTGTTATACTATATCTTAATTTGGTATTCTTATATACGTCATGTGGTTAGCTTAGATTCCCTCAGAGTTCAAGTACTATGTTACAACTAGGGGTAGTTTCGGATCCTAACCGCTTTATGTATCAAGGATTGTTTTCAACCCACTTAGTTTATGTAAATGTATTTAGGATAGTGCAATATTTTTAGATATGGGGGAAATATTAGTAGTAGTAGAGCAAATGACAAACCCTTGGATCAATTGAGAAGATTGTCACACTATTTATTATAGTTAATAAATAAAGTAGATGTCAGTCTTTAGTTGAGTTGCCTCGTGATTTTTCTTAGTAGTTATTCTTTTTTGGGGATCTTTTAATGTTAAATCAATGCAAAATATTTTTTCAATTTGAGTCTAGGGTCAAACATATTTCAATAATAGATTCGTAGCCGATTTTCTAAGTTAATATTTAAATTTCTTGAAACAAGGTAGGGTTCTCTCTACTTTGTGATGAGCTTGGATAAGAAATTTTTGATGTTATTTTTATAAGAACTCACTGAACAGTGATAAAAGTCATGTACTTATGATTTTCCTATGGTATTGAATAGTTTTTGGGGTTGTTTTATTTCGATAGTTGTTTGGGCAGTTTGGCGACCTTATGGAAGGGAGTGTGGTGTTGTAGAGGTGGAGAAGAAGAGTGTGGAGATACACCAACCATTTAATGGTTGGACAGGCTTGTTGCCTGTCATATCTTTAGATACAATTTTTTAAGCCCGTATTGTGATTAACTCTAGTATTGACTTAATTATACATCATTAATGTGGAATAGCATCCCAAATGAAGGTTGACTCATAACTTTTTAAAATTACAAACCAAATTGAAGCTAAAACCTCTTTTGCCTCTATGGCAAGGTTCCATGTTACATGCTTTCTTCATATAAGTAAAGAACTTAGATTACAGTGACAAGAGACTTTACATGTTACGTGCCTTAGATCATCACTTGTTACTCAATTTTTACTGGAGTATCTATCTCACTTGATACATTCTTATGAAACTTCATTTGAGTTGTTCATATAGCTAGATTGAAATGTTACATATCCCTCTTTGATGCGTTGTTTAGTTCCTCTAAAATTATCTCGTTATAGTAGAATATGTATGCATTTCAAATTTATAGTAATAAAATTTCCAAAATAATTAAAGTTCAAACATATAGACTAGCAATTCAAAAACAAAAGAAAATAAGAGAACAATAATTATCAAAAATGTTGTGAAATAATGAGAATATATTAAAACTAAGAAGGAATATAAAAGAGAAGATTTGGTATTTTTTATTCTCACTTTGTTCTTTTTTTCTCTCTACATATTTTATACAAGAAAGGAGGTATTTATACTTGTGTATACATGGCCATTAATGGATATCTTATTGACATGTATATACTTTGGACATCAAGTATATTACATAAATGATTAAGTTGCATCACTAATTAAAATAAGTGTAAATCCATCTTACACATAGTGTATATTGTGTATATACTTATGTTAACATAAAATATATTGTGTGGACACAAAATATTTATTTGGACATCTATTTTATAATACTCCCCATTGGATGTCCACGTAGTAATGCACTTTTTTGTAGCCTCCTTAAAAACTTTACCACGAAAACCCAGTGGGATAAAACTTTCATCAAGGAAAAAAGAGTGCAGTGCATATATATTTGTTGCCCTTAATGAAAATATCACTTAATATCACATAGATGCCGCATCTCAATCCTGTATCTCAGCATTTCAGAAGTCGAAGTTTGCAATTCAATGGTAAATATATTGCTAAACAGTCACAGGAATGAACTTGTAGAACATTTATCTCTCCATTATTTTCAAGATCATGAGTGAATTTTTTTTTTGTGAAATACGTTTGTTCTGTCTCCTTTGATGTATCTTCCTCTTAGTTGAGCAATAAAAAACACTGTTGTCTTCATATAATATTATTGGAATATCACTTCTCAGAGGAGACTGCATGATTGCATGATATGCTGAGTTATTAATCTCAACCCAATACATTCTTGACTAGCTTCATGAATAGTCATTATTTCTGTATGATTTGAAGAATCAGCAACATATTTTGTTTATTGAATGCCATAATATGGTTGTGAAACACCCCTTGTGTGCTTCAAAATAATCTATAATCGTAATTTTTATATATCTCAAAATTCGTGCATGATTTCGAAAATCCGACTTCATATTCTCGATCAGGGGGGAAATTGAGCGGGGAATGGGTATAACCATGATTTTATAAGACCCGTAGTAAAAAATAATTTTCCATAATTTTTGTTATCAAGTGTCTATCTGTGCCCAGGCTGCGATGCACTTGGGGCGCAGACTATGAAGTTTGTGCTTCACATCTGGTTCGTGTCGCGCCAGGGGCGCGGATCAGTGCAATGTTTTTCTCGATTTTCTAATCTCTCCTAAGGGCATTGGGATCATATCCCCATGCCCACTTAAACGTGAAATCTCCCATACTTAACTATTTTTCAACTCAATAACTCACTAAATGCTCTCTAAAACCTCTCTAAGACTTTATCAATTTAATCATTCAAATCTAAGGAATTCAAGCTCAATTTGGGAACTCAAGGACTCATTTCAAGCTCTAAGACTACTTCTTGTTTATTTCGATGAATTCAAGGTTTATGGTGTGTGGGTCTACATTCATGGGTCCTTTCATCTATGGAGCCCAACCTTCTCTTTTTATGAAAATTGCATGTTCCCAAGTTGTATTATATATGGGTATCACTTATTATGAAACGTGAACATATTGGGGTTTTGTCAAGTATTGATTGGTTATGCATGAATGTCTATTTCAAGCTTATTCAATGAATTGATTTTGTCTATTGAGACTATGCATGTTTTGAGCTATGAAACTATGAACTATTTTGAGCTTTTGTGATGGATTTCAAGGTATCCTACATGAGGGTTTTACTACCATGTTAGTGGGTTGATTTTCATTGAGTTTACTCATCTTATTTTTCTCTTGAATTGCATTATTTTGAACAGGTATCATGAACCCACCATGTATTTGATAAAAAGACATAACAAGAATTCTCAAGTTATTGATGATCTATTACATTATTTACAAGTCAAGTGACTTCATGATGATTAAGTGCTTCCAAGCATATGTTGAACTCATGAAAACTGTCTATGATTTTACAAGTATCAAGTTAAGTCTTATTTCAATATTTTTCTCTTGTGAGCCATTCATGTTAAAGCAAGGGTTTATCTATTGTTATGATCTACTCTCATATTCAAGTTAGGCTCACCAGTAGAGGTCTAGCATGATGAGATACTCAAGTCATGTTCTTATAAGCTATTTATGTTATGATTAAGTATGATTATTTCAAGTATTCTGTGTGATTTGACTTAGCACCAATTGAGGCTAAAGATGCAGGCTCGACTCAAGGGGTCCTTATGTAAAGCCTTTAGTATCTAAACTATGTTCGACTATGGGATTATGATTATTTCCCTTGCTATACTTGTGGATCCATCTAGTTCTTGTTATCATGTTCCGTTTGTCTTGGCAAGTAAACCACACTTTGTTGGGGGTATCATGCCCATTCACCTAAATCGATATGGTGTCAAGCCACATAGTACAAGTTGTAGGTGCTTGGTATATTTCAGTTGAGATCACTTCTCATATATATGGTATATTACTCAAGTTGAATAATTTACAAGCATGTATTATTACAAGCATTGATCATGTATGCCATATTGAGATTATATATCCATTGCTTATGATTATGCATTTTGAATATACTGGCTTATGTCTTTGTTTCATTGCACCCTTCATACTTAGTACATTCAAACGTACCAACGCATACTCTATACCTATATGATATTACCATGTAAGGACCGAATCTTTTTTTGATCATCCTCCACGTGGCTAGTTTGGTACTTCGGAGAAAAGCATTAGTAAGTCCTCAATTCCCAAGACAATATCTAAGTTACTCTTGTTATGTTGATACTCCTTTTTCTTTTTAATACTTAATGTTATGAGGGTGAGCCCAGAAAGTGTCTTCGCCCTCGCTCCATTCCAAGTTAGAGGTTTTATTGGATACTATGTTATGTTCATGCTATGAGCTTGACTTCTTTATGCTTTTATGATTATCAAAGACTTCTCTTAATCTCGCTTCCCTTTGTATTATATCTTGTTGATGTCTATTTTGCTTCTACAACCGAGGATGTATGAATGATATGCTAAGAGGCATGTTTGGGGTCCCCTCGGGTTCCCATTTACCATGTTACATCTAGGCCCTAGGCTTAGGTCATGACAGGTTTGGTATCAAAGCACTAGATTGTTAATGGTCCTTGGAAATCTAATATACTACGTTGATTAGAGTCTTATTCATGGTTGTGAACTGCACCACTACTATTAATGGGATGCTATGAGGCATTTTAGGAAATATTTCACTTCCTCATGGTGTATATCGTGCTTTAGACATAAATATAAGGCTTTTCCTCTAACGAATGCTTTTGTTTCTTCAAGATCATGGCAATACCAAGGGGAAGGCTAAGGAGAGCCCATACTCCCGAGGAGCAACTGGCCCCTCCCACTCTGCAAGCTCCTCAAGATGGAGGGGTAGCTCAGGAAGAGTTCCTGGATGCCATCACAATGTTAGCCCGTGCTATGACCAACCAAATGAACCAAGAGGCACAAGCCCCTCATGCTCCTACTCCAGCCTCAAGGGTGAGGAATTTCACAAGGATGAATCTACTGGAGTTCCATAGGTCCAAGGAGGAAGAGGATCCCTACGAGTTTATCGATGAGGTGTATAAGTTATTATCTATCATAGGGGTTAATTCGGAGGAGAAAGTGGAGTTAATGGCCTACCAACTCAAAGGTGTTTCCCAAATTTGGTTTACTCAATGGAAATTGGAGAGGAGAGATGATGTTGTTATTCCTTGGGAGGAGTTCAAAGTCGCATTCCTCAACTAGTTCTTCCCTATTGAGTTAAGAGAAGCTAATATGATGGATTTTGTGAACCTCAAGCAAGCTTCCATGAGTGTCAGGGTGTATTCCCTCATGTTCAACAGTCTTTCCAAATATACTCCACATTTGGTGGCCGACCCTAGGTTAGAATGCACAAATTTGTGTCGGGAGTGTCCGACATGGTCAATGAAGAATGTCGTACTGCCATGCTAGTGTGTGATATGGATTTGTGTTGGCTCATGATTTATGCCGAGCAACTAGAAGGGAAAAAGCTTAGAAAGAGAAGAAGTGCATAGTCTAAGAAGGCTAGGTTTAAAGGTGGTTTCCTCGGTTCTAAGAGTGGTCGATTTCCTCTATTCTAAGGGTGGCTAGTTTCCTCAAGGAAATAAGTTCCAAGGCCAAGGGTCTACCAATGCTCGTAACTGAAACGCCCCAAAATGTTCTTCAGAATGTCCATAATCATAATTTCCATATATCTCAAAATCTGTGCATGATGTCAAAAATCCAACTTCTTATTCTCAATCAGGGGGAAAATTGAGTGGGAAATGGACATAACACTAATTTTAGAGAACCCATGGTGAAAAATAATTTTCTATTATTTTTGATTTCCAAAGAGCATTTGCGCCCTAGCCGTGATGCACTAGGGATACGGTGCAGTG
The DNA here is from genome assembly GCA_011800125.2 of Solanum clarkiae. NCBI lineage: Eukaryota > Viridiplantae > Streptophyta > Magnoliopsida > Solanales > Solanaceae > Solanum > Solanum clarkiae. The sequence continues at coordinate 10,851 of JAABOM020102000.1, read as the reverse complement.
TAAATTTTTTCTTCATGTTTGGTTTGTCTCTCAGACTGGACGCAGACCAATATAAAATTTTCTGTAGTTTATTTATTTTGGCCAAGGGCGTTGAGGTCATAGCCCCATGCCTACTTAAGCGTGAAATCACCTATCCTTAGCAATTTTTCAACTCTATATCTCCCAAAAACCTCTCTCAAACCCCTCTAAGACTCTATCACTTATCTCATTCAAATCTAATAATATCAAGCTCAACTTTGGAACTCTAAGAATGATTCCACGCTCTAAGACTACTTCTAAATCACCTCAACGAATTAAGGTTTTAAGGTACGTGTGTTTCATTCATTAGGTCCCTTTCGCCCATGGAACCCAAACTGCCCTTTTCATAAAAATTACATGTTTTCAAGTTTTATTACCTATGGGTATCCTTTATTATGAATTATGAGCATAAATTATGTTGGTGTCTTAGAAAATTTTTATTGCTTAAGCATGACTATCAATTTCAATCTATACCATGAATTGATCTTGTTCATTGAGGCTATACATGTTTTGAGCTATGAAGCTATGAACTATTATGAACTTTTGTGATGGATTTCAAGGTATCCTATATGAGGGTTTTTATTACATATTAGTGGGTCGTTTTGCATTAAGTTTACACATTTTATTTAATTGCATGATTTTGAACAAGTATCATGAACCCACCATGTGTTTTATGAAATGTCAAGTCAAGAATTCTCAAGTTATTGATGATCTATTACATGATTTACAAGTCAAGTGACTTCATGATGATTAAGGGATGTCAAGTACGTACTAAATTCACAAAAAGCATCTATAATTTTACAAGTCTCAAGTTAAGCCCTATTTCGAGATTTTTATCTCTTCTGAGCAATTCATGTTAAAGAAAGGGTTCATGTATGATTTTGATCTACTCTCATGTTCAAGTTAGGCTAACTACTAGGGGTAAAGCATGTTTCAAGAGCTTCTCATATCATGTTTCTGTGTTTCTTACCAGCTATACAATTTATGATTAGTTCAAGTACTCTGTGGGTTTTGACTTAGCATCGATTGAGGCTTAAGATGGGGGCTCGACTAAAGGGGTCCTTATATAAAGTCTTTAGTATCTAAACTATGTTCCATGATAGGATTATGTTTTTTACCCTCACTATTCTAGTGGATCCATCTAGTCATGTTATCATGTTTGGTTTGCCTTGACAAGTAGGCCACACCTAGTCGGGTGCTGTCATGCCCGTCTACCCAACCAAGGGGGTGTCATACCTTGTATATCAAGTTGTAGCTACTTGGTCTATGTCGGTTTAGCCCGCTTCCCACATATGTATGCTATATATATTGTGCAAGATAACTGATTCACAAGCATGTTTTATTATGAGCATTGGACATGCATGCCATGTGGAGATTATATATCAATTGCTTATGATTATGCATTTTGACTATATTGTCTTACGTTTTGGTTACGTTGCATCCCACATATTTAATATATTCAAATGTAGTAACACATAATCTATGGCTACATGATATTACCATGTAGGAACCGGATCTCCTTTTGATCATCTTTCACATGGCTAGTTGATACTTCAGAGATAAGCTTTGGTGAGTCCTCAGTTCCAAGGACACTATCTACATTACTCTTGCTATTTTGAGACTAATTTTGTTGAAACACTTGTTATTATGAGATGAGACCGGAAAGTGTCTTGGCCTCTGCTGCATTCCTAATTAGGGCTGTTGTTGGATATTATGATGTACTTATGCTATGATCTTAACTATTTTATGCTTTTATGAATATCAAGATTTCCTTTAATCTTGTTTCTATTTTTATTATACCTCTTATTGTTGTTTAGTTTTCTGCTGCGACTAAGGTTGTCTGATTGATATGCTAAGAGGCTGGTTTAGGGGTCCTTTCGGGTTTCTATTCGTTGTGTCATCTCTAGACCTTAGGCTTCGGTCATGAAAAATTGGTATGAGAGCACAAGTTGTTAATTGTCCTCGAAAATCCAACACACCGTGTTGATTTGTGAAGCGCACCACAACTATGAATGGGAGGCTATGAGGTGTTTTAGGAAATGTTTCACTTCTTCACGGTCTATTCGTGCTTTAGGTGTAACTATAAGGCTTTTCCCCTAATGAATGCTCTTGTTTCCTTCTAGACCATGTCGGTCCCATGGGGAATACTAAGGACAGTCCACACTCCCGAGGAGTAATCGGCCCTTCCTGCTCCTCAAGCTCCTCAAGAAGGAGGTGTAGCCCAAGAAAAGTTCCGAGATGCTATCATAATGTTAGCCCGTGCTATGACCAAGCAAATTAACCAAGGTTCCCAAGCCCCTTTTGCTCCCACCATCCTCTAGGGTGAGGGATTTCACAAGAATGAACCCATCGGAGTTCTATTGATCCAAGCCAGAAAAGAATCCCCAAGAGCTCATCGATGAGGTGTATAAAGTGCCATCAATCATGGGGGTTAATGTGGAAAAGAAAGCAGAGTTAGTGGCCTACCGACTCAAAGGTGTGGCCTAAATTTGGTTCACCTAATTAAATTTTGAGAGGAGAGATGACGATGTTATTCTTTGGGAGGAGTTCAAAGCCGTATTCCTCAACTAGTTCGTTCCTATCGAGCTAAGGGAAGGTAAAATTATGTTGTTTATGAACCTTAAGCAAGGTTCCATGAGTGTGAGTGAGTATTCCCTCAAGTTCAATAAGCTCTCCAAGTATGCTCCACAACTAGTTGCCGAACCTAGATCAAGGATGAATAAATTTTATATCGGGAGTATCCAACTTGGTGAATGAGGAGTGTCACACCGCCATGCTAGTGGCTGATATGGATTTGTCCTGTATCTTGACATACGCTGAGAACCTAGAGAGGGAAAAGCTTAAAAAAAGAAGCAATGCTGAGTCCAAGAGGGCTTGTTTCTAAGGTGGTTTCCAAGGTTCCAAGCGTGGTCGGTTTTCTCAAGGACACAAATTCCAAAGCCATGGGTCTTCCAATGCTCCTAATAAGAGATTTTCTAATGATAATCCATGATTTCAAGGTGGTAATGGTGAGTTGACTCATCTTAAGTGCCAAAGATATAATAGGAACCATAGTGGCCCATGTTTTGAGAAACTCTAATGCTTGCTTTGGTTTTGGTGAAGTGGGTCACAAGGTTATTAATTGTTCTCATGCTCAAAACAAAGGTAGATATGGTAGTCCACAAGGTCAAGGTGCTAATGCGGGTCCAAGAGTAAAGAGAGGCCAATAAGGGGGGGGGGGCTCCAACGCAAAATAGATTCTATTATCTTCAAGGAAGGAAAGGTATGGACGAGGTGCCCGATGTCATCACCGGTATGTTAAAGGTTCTTTATTTTCATATTTATACATTGATAGATCCAGGTGCCACTCTTTCATTATTCCTTTTGTTGCCAAAAAGCTTCATGTGAGTCCTGAATTGTTGTGCGAACCATATGAAGTGTATACTCCCGTTGGTGAATCTATTGTTTCTAAAAGAGTCTATTGAAATTATCCCATGTTCATATTGCATAAAGTCTTGCCTCGTGATTTTGTTAAATTAGATATGGTCAATTTTGATGTCATTCTTGGGATGGATTCGTTGCATGCATATTATGCTTCTATTGATTGTAGAACCCATAACGTTAAATTTCAATTCTCTAATGAGCCTGTCCTTGAGTGGGAAAGTCATGATGTGGTGGTCTAGATGGATTTATTTCTTGTCTTAAGGCCCTAAAGTTGATTTCTAAGGGATGCCTTTATCATCTTGTGAGAGTTAGGGATGTTAAGTCCAAAGTCCTTCTTATTGAGTTGGTTCCAGTGGTTAATGTGTTTATTGATATCCTTCCTGATGAGATCTCCTGTGTTCCTCCTAAAAGGGAAATAAACTTTGGTATAGACCTCCTTCTCGATAATCAGCCCATTTCGATTCCCCTTTATCGTATGGCCCCGACAAAATAGAAGGAGTTAAAAAAATCAATTGAGGGATTTGTTGGAGAAGGGTTTCATAAGGCCTAGTAAGTCATCTTGGGGTGCACCTGTGTTGTTTGTGATAAAAAGGAATGGTTGTCTTATAATTTGCATTGATTACTTGCAACTTAATAGGTTTACAATAAAGAACAAGTACACTCAATTAAGGATTGATGACCTTTTTGGTCAACTACAAGGGGCTAATCACTTTTCTAAGATTGATTTTCGTTCCGGATACCACCAAGTGAAGGTTAATGATTGTGATATTCTTAAGATGACTTTTTGAACTAGGTATGGGCACTTTGAGTTTATGGTTATATCATTTGGGTTGACTAATGCACCAGCTATATTTATGAATCTCATAAATAGTGTCTTTAAACCCTACCTTGACATGTTTGTGGTCTTTATTGATGATATATTGATTTACTCCCGGTGTGAGGAAGAACATATGAGTCACTTGAAGGAGGTATTGCAAATCTTGAGAGCGAAAAGGTTGTATGCTAAATATGAAAAATATGAATTTAGGTTGGAAGAGGTTGCTTTTTAGGGTATGAAGTATCATGTGATGTCAGTATGTTTGATCCTAAGAAGACGGAGGTGATTAGAAATTGTCTTAGATCCTGGACTCCATTGGATATTAGGAGTTTCATGGGTTTGGTGGGTTACAACCAGAGATTTGTGAATGGTTTTTCTTCTATTGCTTCTCGTATGACTAATTTGACCCAAAAGAATTCAAAATTTATATGGATCAATGAATGTGAAGAGAGTTTTCAAACCTTGAAAGATAAGCTTTTCTCCGCTCCTATCTTGGCTCTATCGGAAGGGTTGGAAGGGTTTGTGGTATATTGTGATGCATCAAGAATTAGTTTAGGGTGTAATAGCATATGCCTCTAGACAACTAAAGGTGCATGAGAAGAATTATCCCATCCATGCTCTTGAACTGGTGGTCGTGGTCTTTGCCTTGAAGATTTGGCATCATTACTTATATAGGGTTGATGTTGATGTGTTTACCAACCACAAGAGTCTCCAATATGTGTTCACCCAAAAAGCTCTTAACTTGAGACAAAGAAGGTGGTTATAGATCCTTAAAGAATATGATATGAGTGTACATTATCATCCCCGCAAAGCTAATGTTATGGCCGATGCTCTAAGTAGATTGTCCATGGTAGTCTAACTCATATTGATGATAGTGGCAAAGAGGTGGCTAGAGAAGTTCAACGGTTGGCTAGATTGCAGATTAGGTTGGATGAAGTTGAAAGTGGTGATGTAGTGGTAGTTGATTGTTCTAAATCTTCTTCATTGAGGAGCTAAATTCAAAACAAGATCTTTACCCCACCTTGCTGGAGTTGAAGACCTTGGTGAAGGATTGAAAAATGGAGGTTTTGTCCCAAGGGAGAGATGGTACCATTAGGTACCAAGGTAGGTTGTGTGTGCCTAATATTGATGACATAAGAGAGTTGATCTTGAAGGAGGCCTACAATGCATCCTATTTTATTGACCCTGGTTCTACAAAGATGTATAGAGACTTGAGAGAGGTGTATTGGTGGGGTGGTATGAAGAGGGACATTGCCAAGTTCACATCCGAATGTCACAATTGCCAACAAGTGATAGCCGGACATCAAAGGCTGGGTGGACTATTCAAGGACATAGAAATTCCTACTTGGAAGTTGGAAAAGATCAACATGGATTTTTTGGTTGGGTTACCTAATACTAAGAAACACTTTCACTCTATTCGGGTTGTCGTGGATAGAATGACAAAGCCGACTCACTTCCTACCAGTCAAAACTACTTATAGTGCCAAAGATTATGCGATGTTGTACATTCATGAGTTGGTTAGATTGCATGGGCTACCCTTGTCTATCATTTCGGATCATGGTGCTCAATTCACTTCCCAATTTTGGAGGACCTTCCAAAGAGGTCTTAGTACCAAGGTTAAGCATAGAACAACCTTTAACCCTCAAACGGATGATCAAGTTGAGAGGATATCCAAACTTTTGAGGATATTCTTAGAGTTTGTGTTTCGGAGTTTATGGGTAATTGGGATGAACATTTTCCATTTATTAAGTTTGCTTACACCAATAGCTACCACTCAAGCATTGGTATGGCTCCTTTTGAATCTTTATATGGTAGGCATTGTAGATCCTCGGTTAGGTAGTTTGAAGTGGGGGAGATAGCTTTGCTAGGTATAAATTTGTTCATGGAGGCCATGGAAAGGTAAGGTTGACAGGGAGAAACTAAAAATATCCCAAAGTAGACAAAGGTTCTACTCTTATGTGAAGAGAAGAGATCTTGAATTTAATGTTGGTGATCAGGTTTACTTGAAAGTCTCACCCATGAAGGGTGTGGTCCGGTTTGGCAATAAAGGTAAATTAAGCCCAAGGTTTGTAAGTCCTTATAAAGTTTTGAGGATAGTGGGTAAGTTTGCTTATGAGTTGGAGTTGCCTATGGAGATGAACGAGGTTCATCCCGTCTTTCACGTGTCCCTATTGAGAGTGTGTGTGGATGACCCAAGTGCTATTGTGCCCTTGGATGTTGTGGTTATTATAGAGAATAATTTCACCTATGAGGAGGTCCTAGTGGAGATTTTCGATAAACAAGTGATGTGATTGAGAAACAAAGATGTAGCTTCTGTCTAGGTCCTTTTGGAGGAACCAACAAGTTAAAAGTGTCACAAAGGAAGCCATGGCGGACATGAGAAAGCGATACCCATATTTCTTTCACTCTACTCAAGCCGAAGATACTAATTTAAGTCCTCTATATGATTTCAAGCCTTAAGATTCCGCCCTCATGTCATTTTGCATTCGTCCATGTTTATGTTAACAAGTTTATGGTGATTTTTGACATTTATGTTGAGATTTCTGATAATAATGTTTAAAAACATTTGTTGCATACATGTTGGACTGAACTCTTCATGATTACCTCTTTTATGCATGCTTCTTTGACCTTCGGGGACGAATGCTCCTAAGCGGGATATATTGAAACTCCCCAAAATGTGCTTCAGAACGCCCATAGTCATAATTTTTATGTATCTCAAAATTTGTGTGTGATATCAAAAATCTGACTTCATATTCTCAATCAGGGGGCAAAATTGAGTGGAAGATGGGTATAACCTAGATTTTATAGGACCTGTACGAAAGATATTTCTTGGTAATTTCCGATTTCCAGAAAGCATACTCGCCCTGGCCGTGATGTGCCAGGTACACGAAGCTGTGTAAATTTTTCTTGGCATTTGGTCCGCATTGCGGACTGGACGTGCACCAGTAAAAAAAATTTCTTACTTTTTCTGTTTTGGCCAAGGGCATTGAGGTAATATCCCCGTGGCCACTTAAGCGTGGAATCACCCATACTTAGCCATTTTTCAACTCTATATCTCACGACCTCTCTCAAACCCCTCTAAGATTGTATCACTTGTTTCATTCTAATCTAAGGATCTCAATCTCAACTTTCTCTAGGAATCATTTCAATCTCTAAGATTACTTCTAGACTACCTCAAAGAATTCAAGGTTTAAGGTATGTGGGTTTCATCCATTGGGTCCCTTCACCCATGGAGCCCAATATTCCCTTTTCATGAAAATTGCATGTTTTCAAGGTTTATTACATATAGGTATTTTTATTATGAATTATGAGCATAAATTATGTTGGGGTTCGATGAAATATTGATCACGTATGCATGACTATCTATATCAAGCTTATACCAAGATTTGATCTTGTCCATTGAGACTATGTATGTTTTGAGCTATGAAACTATGAACTATTATGAGCTTTTGTGATGGATTTCAAGGTATCCTACATGACGTTTTATTACAAATTGGTGGGTTGTTTTGCATTAAGTTTGCATTAAGTTTTCACATCTTATTTCACTCTTGAGTTGCATGATTTTGAATAAGTATCATGAAACCACCATATGTTTGATAAAATGCCTAGTCAAGAATTCTCAAGTTATTGATGATCTATTGCATGATTCACAAGTCAAGTGACTTTATGATGATTAAGGTATTTCAAGTATGTATTTAATTTACGAAAGGCAATAATGAATTTACAAGTATCAAGTTAAACCCTATTTCGATATTTTTACCTTTTGTGAGCCATTCATGTTAAAGCAAGGATTCATGTATGATTATGATCTACTCTCATTTTAAAGTTAAGCTAACTACTAGAGGTCAAGCATGTTTAAAGAGCTACGCATGCCATATTTCTATGTTTCTTATAAGTTATACAAGTTATGATTATTTCAAGTACTCCATGGGATTAGACTTAGCACCGCTTGAGGCTTAAGATGGGACTCGACTCAAGGGATCCTTATATAAAGTCTTTAGTCTATAAATTATGTGCCACCATAGGATTATGTTTATTAGCCTTTCTATAATAGTGGATCCACCTAGTCATGCTATCATATTAAGTTTTCCTTGGCAAGTAGACTACACCAAGCCAGAGGGGTGTCATGCCCGTCCACTTGACCGAGAGTGTGTCATGCCTTGGATTCCAAGTTGTAGCTACTTGTTCTATGTTGGTTGAGGTTGCTTCCCACCTATGTATGTTGTATATATTGTGCAATGTAAATGATTCACAAGCATATTTTATGATGAGCATGGATCATGCATGTCATATTGAGATTATATATCTATTGCTTATGATTATGCACTTTTACTATATTAGCTTACGTTTTGGTTGTATTGCATCCTACATACTTAGTACATTCAAATGTACTAACGTATACTCTATGCCTACATGATATTAACATATAGGGACCAAAGCTCCTTTTGATGATCCTCTACGTGCCTAGTCAATACTTCTGAGATAAGCTTTGATGAGTCCTTATGTCTGAGCGCACTATCTACATTACTCTTGCTATTTTGAGACATTAATTTTGTTAAATACTTGTTATTATGAGGGTGATGTCGAAAGTATCTTGGCCCCTGCTCCATTCTAAGTTAGAGGTGTTGTTGGATATTATGATGTACTTACGCTATGACCTTGACTCTTTTATTCTTTTGTGAATATCAATATTTCCCTTAGTACCATTTCCCTTGTTATTATACCTCTATTTGTTTTTTATTTTGCTTCCGCAATCAAAGATTTGTGATAGATATGCTATGAGGATTATTTGAGGTCCCTTCGGGTTCCCATTCGCTGTGTCACGTCAACGCTCTAGGCTTGGGTCATGAAACTAACAAGAGATTTTCTAATAATTACCAAAGATTTCAAAGTGGAAATGGTGGGATGACCTACCCTAAGTGCTAGAAGTGTGGGAGAAACCATAGTTGTCTATGTTTAAAAAGTTCTAATACTTTCTTTGGTTGAGGTGAAATGGGTCAAAAGGTTACTGATTCTCCTCTTTCTTAAAACAAAGGTAGGGATGGTCATCCTCAAGGCCAAGGTGCTAAAGTAGGTCTAAAGGAAAAGGGAGGCCAACAAGTGGGTATTGCAAGGCTAAATGAGTTCTATGTTCTCCAAGGAAGGCAAGGAGTGGAGGAGGTGTCCTCCCTTGCTAACAGTATGTTAAAGGTTTTAGATTATAATGTGTATGCATTGACAGATGCGGGTGCGACTCTTTCTTCCATTACTCCTTTGTTGCCAAAAGGTTTAACGTGAGTACCGAATAGTTGTGTGAACCTTATGAAGTGTCTATCCCTGTTGGTGAGTCCATTGTTTCTAAAAGAGTCTATAGAAATTGTTCTGTATTCATATTGCATACTGTCTTACCTTATGATTTTGTTAAATTAGATATGGTGGATTTTGATATTATTCTTGGGATGGATTGATTACATGCATATCATGCTTCTATTGATTTTAGAACTCATAAGGTTAAATTCCAGTTCCCTAATGAGCCTATCCTTGAGTGGGATTGCTGTAATAAGGTGGTCAACGGTAGATTCATTTCTTGTCTTAAAGCCAAAAGTTGATTTCTAAGGGTTGCATTTGCCATCTTGTGAGAGTTAGGAATTTTGAGTCTAAAGTCCTTCCTATTGAGTTGGTTCTGGTGGTCAATGAGCTCCTTGATGTCTTTCTTGATGTGCTTCCTAATGTTCCTCCCGAAAGGGAAATAAACTTTGGTATATACCTCGTTCGCAATACAAAACCCATTTCCATTCCCACTTATTTTATGGCCCCGATAGAACTGAAGGAGTTCAAGGATCAATTGAGGGATTTGTTGGAGAAGGGTTTCATAAGGCATAGCAAGTCACCTTGGTGTGCACCAGTGTTCTTTGTGAAGAAAAAGTATGGGTCTCTTAAAATGTGCATTGATTACCGACAAATCAAAGGATTACCATAAAGAACATGAAATGACCCCAAAAGTGCAAGAAAACGTGCCTCGGAAGTGCCCGGAATCTTATTTTTCATATATCTAAAAATCCATTCGGAATTTTAAAAATTTAAGGTCATATTCTTGTTTAGGGGATCAAATTGAGTGGGTAATGGGTCTAACCCGAATTTTAGAGAAACCGTATCAAAATCCAAAAATCGCAATAAACTCTATTTAGGTTGGTTAACTTTGAAGTGGCACATCTCTTAGCACACAAATAATTCAGTAGCCCTCGGCCTACCAACTTAAAACCCTTTGAATTAGCTTTTCAATGCACTTTGTTTCACCTCATTTCATGTTTGGATTAAGGATTTATGTCCATTTTTGTAAAACTCGTTCATGTAGAAAATGCAGATTTCCAGTGAGCATCTGCATCGCCTCTGCGACGTGGACTAGTGTTATTTTATGTTTTTTTGATTTTGGTCCAAGACTTTCAAGTCTTGGGCCCAAGGGATCCTATATGTATTTTCACTTATACTTAGTCTTATTTCACCCTCATATCACTAAAAAACATTCCCCAATATTTTCCCAAATACTTAGACTCATTTCTAACCCTAAATTCAAGTCCCAAACTCAAGGCCAATCTCAAGGATTTCTTCAAGGA
>JAABOM020101980.1:0-26118 GCA_011800125.2 Solanum clarkiae | reverse complement strand
GAGTAAAGTAGTAATATCTACTGTACACAGCCTTTATATACTACTCCACTAACTAATCTTAACAGATTTAATTAACCGCTAACCATCTTCTAACTACTCACTAACTGCAGCTAACAATACAATCAATTTTTTCACTACTTTCAACACCACCCTTACAGGAAGTTGCTATATCGAACATTATGAGCGCGACTGTACTTGAGGTAAAAATAATATATCCATCTAAGTTAATGCTTTATTGTATCAACTTTTGCCACATTCTATGCAAGAAGTGCCATTGTTCCAAGTGCAAATGGTTGATACACAAGGGTGAGTACCCTTGAAGGATGATAATCCGGAAATAATGCATAGTAGTAATCTCCTATGCTCAATAAACTGTTCCAAGAAACAAGTGACCCAAATCCCAAAATCCAACAAACAAAATATCCATAAATTTCCCCTCAAGCCTGGTAGGGGTTGAACTTCTATTTGAAACAACATTAGTCATGGCTGCTTCTTTGTGGAAAAACAAATCGAACACCAGAAACTTATCAAGTGACAAAGAAAGGTATGAATGGAATCTCTGTTGACTGCTAAAGTGTAAAAAGATGTGAACGGAAGGACCCGAAATTATTGTTCCTTGTCTTCCCTTTTATGGAGCCTTGGAGAAGACCCTTAAATCTTACAATCTTGTCATAACCCCTTTTTAGGAAGTAAAAAAGCATGATTTTGCTTAAGAACTACAAAACAAAAAGAAGAAGAATGAATTTGCTACATACATCTTATCTGCTTCCCAATTACTCTGCGCCATTAATCAGAGACAGCACAAATGATTCGCGATTTCAGTGAGCTGCACCCAGAAACACAGTTTCAGACAGGCTACCACAATCAAAAACGAAATGAAGGTGATGTGCATAAAGTATTACCAATTACAGCATTTGTTATCAAATCCTGTAGCTCCCACTCTGTTGTGGGTTCAATGAATCAGTCAAAATCACAAATAAATCTAATTAAAATTAATTAATTGTCCAATTTCCTCGTAAATTATTAAAGCACATGAATTCAATTGAGATGAGAATTTTTCTCCAGCGAAAACCAGCTCACAGAATACTGAAGAGGAGAGAGAAATGGGACAAACTGAAAAGTAACTGTCCGAGCCTTAGCTTCGGAGAACCTTTATCACCTCCTTTTATTACAGATCTAGTGTTAGCTTCGGTAACAACTGTTGATGTGATTCGCTGATTTCCTTACTGGAATTTTTTCTTTTCATTTTTTTAGTATAAATAAACTAAAATATACTTGGTGCTGCAATAAATTGTGTGAGATTTATGCGAGATCTGAAAATGTGCACCTCTTATTATTATTGACTTAGGGGGACAAAATAGGAAACAGGTTAATTTTACCAAATCATCTTTTGAATATATTAAATATAATATTTATAAAAAAATAATAAAATTTAATTATAAGATTAAATTAGAAACAAGTATATAATTATTTTTCAATTTCATAAAGTGCAAATAATATTATTAAAAGATCTATTTTTAGTATAGTAAAAATAAAAGAAGACAGTATGTAAATAGCACTGATGATTTTTTAATAAAATGTGAATGGAGTACTCTCCCATGATTTTTGAGTTTGAATAAATTAATGAAGTAGAAATGAAAGGGTGCTATCCCACGTAGAAAGAAGGAAAGAAATTATTGACTACAAATAGAAAAGAATGATAATTTTATCTTAAAGAGTTAGGAAGATATGGAAAATGTCTATATCGCTGTTGCTCAACGACGATATTTTTCCTTCCTTGTGCCATTTTTTGCGGGGGCAATTGACCTTTCTTCGAAGTTGAGCTAAAATCCCAACATAAAAAGGTTTTTGTCTCATCTTGTACGCATTTAGCATGATTTCTTCTTTCCCTTTTCTTCTGTATTTGTTTCTGAACAAAAGTAGTGTCGAGCGTGAACTTGTTTCATTCTTTGAATTTGTCGACAGTCTTTTATTTGAAATGCCTTTATTGTAAAATTGTTTATTTCGTTCTATAATGTGAAAAGTTAATTTGAAACCTTGAAAATGAAAAAGAGCCTAATTCTACAACACACAATGTAATTGTGGGTTTAAAATTAATTTAACATTATTGTTTAATTTAATCTAACTATTACAGTTTAAGGCCCTGTATGTTGGAAGATCAGAAACCAAGGCAAAAAAGAAAAATTTTCAGAATTTGACACAGGGTGCAAACCAAGAGATCCACCATGGGACGTGGTGGGACTCATGGAGGGCACCTGCTCCTAGCCTTAAAACAACCTCCCCACCACGACCCCCACCATGGGTCGTGGTGCCTAAAATGGGTCATGGTGGATCTCGTCCAAGAGTCCACAGGGGGTGATTCTTTCCTAGTTTAATGAAGGGTATATGGGTCATTTTTCTATACAAGGGTCAATGTATTTGGATGATTTTTTAGCTTGAATGCAAGTTTATTAACTACCCTAACCTATCTAAACTCATTCATCCTAATCCAATTCCCAATTTACAGATCATCTATCTTAAAATGCTTTCAAGGTTCTCTTATTCTCCAAGTTAATTTTCATTGAAGATTCAAGAAATTCCTTTCAATTTCAAGGTCAATTCCTCCTAAATTCTATAGTTTCTACATCAAGGTAAGTGAGTTTTTATTCATAGAGTACTTCTACCCATGGAGCCCAAAAGATCTATTTTTCAATTGATTTTAAGTATGAACTTTATGGGTTTTACCTAATTCTCTTTTAATTATACGAATTATGTCTATTATGATTATCTACCTAATTACGCATGAATTTTTACGAATTGCATGATTTTGATGGTTTTCAAAGTGATTTCTCTACAAGGTTACTAGGGTTCATGAATATACTTTGTGGGTTCTTATGTTTATGATTCAAATTAATTTAATTTTTCATAAATATGCATGATCATCATGAATTTCATTTTTTGAAGTTATTTTGGCATTGAACTCACATGATTTATCCTATTCTTTAGTGAATAATGATCCTGAATGACAAGAACGTAACTTTTTTCAAAGTTTATGGGAGCTATTCAATTATATTTTATGAAATTCCTTCTATAAATGAATGACGAATGAATAATGAATGTATGAATGAGTCTTTGGTTTTAGGAAAATTCTCACCTAATCATAGATTCATGTGTGAAAGGACAATTCTCAAATCAATGAATCACCTATGATTTTATGAGCTATTTTTTTATAAATGATGGTTTTCTATGACTCAAAGGTATGATTGATTTATGATTAACATGATATTATTATACACTATTTCATGGGATTTGACATAGCATCTAGAAAGGTTGAGGCGGGGTTCGATCCGGTAGACATTAAAGTTATCCACCCGAGGAGATTCTAGTAACAATCTCTTATCTAAGACTATGTTTTCATTATAGGTTGTCTTTTTAATCTAGCTAATAGATCTACATTTAGTCCCCAACTATTAAATGAATGAATGTACCATGACAAAATCTACCTTGACAAGTAGCCTCCATCTTTCTCAATGTAAAAATTACATCAGATTTCATGTTAGAACTCGCATGGTCTTATTATCGTTATAGTAATCTCCCAAAAATGACTATGTTACTTTACTGCTTATTGTGATTTGATGATTTTATTGCATAACTCATGATCATGTTTTACTTCAAGATTTTACTTCATATTCATGCTATTATGGTCTTGCATCCCATGGCTCGTGCATTAATCTAATCATGTTATATGAACTTATATATTTATGTATCATGCATTGCTCACATGCTTAGTACATTCCAATGAATTAATGCATATTTTACCTATATTGTTAAAAGACAGTGACGGGTTCTCTACCCTTGCGGGGATGTAGCAACAAAAGTTTTTTTGAGAATTCAAGAGAAGGCCACGACAAGACGAGCCGTTTATCATTATGATAGGTGTCAAGTGGAAGTGCGCCCACACCGGATATGGATCGAACTGTCTCACGACGTTCTGAACTCAGGTCACGTACCGCTTTAATGGGCGAACATCCCAACCCTTGGAACATACTACAGTCCCAGGTGGCAAAGAGCCGACATCGAAGTAAATGAAGCATGCCCAAAAGTAAACTAACCCCTTGGACTACTACAAAAAACACCATCAGATTTCAAAGTAGCATGATCTAATTCGAAAATTTCACCCAATTGAGCACGTCTAGCATATTTTTCACAGTAAAAGGATCACTATAACTGACATCGTTGAGTTCACCGCCGTAGAACTTAACAGTTATACCGACTTGTTCAATACTATACTTCGATTCTGCCCTTCTAAAAGGAACATCAGCTCAAATATAGGATTGGATGCACCTTACTCTCCCAGTGGCTAGTTGGATTGATAGCATATCACTTGATTGGTAAGCTCTTACTACTTCAGGGGTTTTCCCATGAACCCATGATCTTATTTTTACTTACTTTCATGTTGAGACATTTACTTTTCATTGAGCGTGAGCTAGGGACATGTCTTAACCCCTGTCCATAGTCTATGTAGAGGCATTGTTGGATTATATGCGATGTAAAAGAGTCTATGTTGTCTCTGAATTGATTATCTTATTTACTATTAAGGCCTATTTCACTATTTATTGACTTTACTGTGCGATGCTTATTATTCCTTGTATATTGTTGCTCCTCAATATACGCAAGTGTACGTGGTCTCACAAGTAATATAGTGGCCCTGATTAAGGAGCCGGGTTGTCGAATCCAAGGGATTCAAATGAAATCAGCAATCAATCTCAATCATCACGTTTGAAGTGCTTTTAGTAAAGAGATGTAGAGATGTGCGTAAATAAATTAAATGACTAAATTACTTCTATACTAGCTTGGTTTTTATCGTCAAGATATCAATTAAAGAGCAATTCCAGGATTATAACCTTAAAAACTCCGTTTAGTCTTAACAATATTTTTCTATTTTTGGGTTCCTGATTACTGATTCACAGGGTTTAAATTACCTAAACAGGGTTGTACGCGTTTGCCAGCCTATCATTATTCACTGTCTAACGACATCATTAAGCTGGGATAGACAGACCAAGAAAAATGCATTAATGTTATCTTCCCGTATAATGAATCGAGCTAGGTGTAAGGGTAGTTGTTACGAGTCTCCCTTACAAGAATCAATCTTGTTTTCTAGTTGAACAAGCTCCCTCTACTGCTGCGTTCTATTCACTCCAACATCTCCCAGAGTGAACAACTAATTTAATTCCTAGTTGATCAGGCTATGAAGTATATATAAAAGCAATATAAGAATAATCAAAAGAACCCATTCATAGATGTCAAAAATTAAGAACTAAACATCGTTTGTGGCTACAACCCCCAGAATATGGAGATTTAGCCACTCATAGTCATTACGTACACCATGAATGATCTAGAAAATATTCAAAACCAAGGAATCAAGATTAAACTAACCAATATAACCTTAAAAAAAGGTTCTCTGTCGTCTCTCTCTTACTTTTTGTATAAAAACCAATATGAAAACCTAAAGTCTACGATAGAAAATAATTAAAAATTTTGTAACTCGACTTTTTCACTTCGTGTCCTCAGGTCTGCGATGTGGACCCCTTGTATCCACTGGGTTTTCGCTTATTTTGCTGACTGGATAATTTTTGCATAACTTTTTCACAAGTCCATGACGGAACTTGGCCCATTTTTCTGCTTCGTGCCTTTTTTTCATTTTCAGCTTTCACAACTTCATCCCAAGTCTGCGACGTGGACTTTAGTTTTTTGCTGCTTCTAGTGATTTTTATCTTCTAAGTCCTTGGCTGTCTTCTTCCTTCAAATTCGAGTGTAACTCCGGATTTTCACAATTAAAGTAAAATCCTGCAAAAACACAACCAAACGGTGCACTTGGCCCTGTGTTAGCAAAATAAGAGAAAACTAAACTAAAACATCTGGACTCTATGGATTTACCCTCTAGTTCATCTCTATTTATGGTTATCTTTTGGCTAATTAGGCATATAAGTATGCCTAAGATCACCATCCCACACTTCGAGCTTTGTACGTCCTCAGGCAAATCAAGACACATACATGAGACTCCTTATGATAATATGTACAATGAACATCATGTGACCGAACTCTTTGAACCATAGCGAACAATTCTCAGTATCCTTAGCAGAATCCACTTGCGTCTAGCACTCTTGTACATTTGCAGATTCATGCAGAATATTTAACAACTCATCTAGTTACTAACCTTCGATGATCATGTGCCCTTACCACAAAGAATTACCCATGCACACCACGAAGAACCTAAACATAAGATTAAAAATGGGTACGTAAACAACTCTCTCTCTCCGAAAAGATGTCTCATGTTGCTCCTAGATTCCACAGGCTTGCCAATAGTGTAAAACTTAGACCTAGTTGGGATTTTTCTTAGAGGATCACATAGGTCTTTGTTTGATTGTAATGTAGGCTGCGAGCTGGTGGGATACTTTTATGAATATGGTTGACAAGGCTAAATTCCCCAGCGCTCATAGCTTAAACTCCACTTCCTTCATTTCATCACTTTCACTCTTCCTTAACTCAACATCTTTTGTTACCTCTTTACTATACAAAGCTTTAGGTACCACAATTTATTTACACAACAATCAAAATACAATAATAAATGACAAATGAGAAGACACACTGTATCTAAAAAAAATTTCTTCTGTACAAAACCAGTTTGCATCGGCGCTTGATCTGTGACACGAAGGCATCACGGATCAGCACATGTTGGCTGAAATATATACTTTTTTCTTTCTAAATAAAACTCTACTATTGCTCAGACTTTGGGCATCTATTCAAGTTCCCCCTCTTCTAAGTCATCGCGCTAAAGCTCTGGGAAATTAGGATCAAATACGAATAAGTGACCAAAGACAAGGGATTGGCTTGAAATGTGGCTAATAAAAAAATAGGCTAAGACTCAAAAGGACTAACTAAGGGTAATTTCATTAGGTAGATATAAAAGTGTTATAATATTATGCTACCTACGAAATGCCTAGATCCTTTCCTCTAATTCCACTCCTACCAAGTCCAATCTACATACCAGGCAAGTTCTAGAACCTATCGCAACAGAGACTCACAATATTGCTCACTCACTCTTGGAACACTTTCATCACAAGGTTAGCACTCTTACCATTATGGTATTCACATGAATTCAATAATTAAGCACATAAACATTTGTGAGTTATAAGGATCAAGCATCTACTTACTAATCTAGGTTTGTATGCCCACGCCTGATGCTCGTTTGTATAACTATCACTCTAAATGAGACTCAATTCGATGAATGCCCTTAGAAAGGTCGTCATCTATCCATCATAGGCCCCCATCACTCAACTGTGACTACTACTATTATTTGCAACATCATCACACAAGACTTAACTTACAAGCTACTATACTACATTATTGCATCATTAGAGATTTAACATTCAAGCATCCATACAATTCATAGTTAATTGTTACAGACCCAAAATGAAAGATAAGATGTCCAACATAAACATAAAAACAACAAAGCCAGGAAATAAAAAGAGTCTTAATACATGCCAAACTATTATGAATGAAGCATAATCAACAGAACAATCTCCACACTTAAATTTAGCACTACCCTCAGTGTTAACCATACGAAATCTATAAAGTGGGAATCAGGGTGCTCAATCCTCAAGCCCTGGAAGAATGGGCTCACCCCCAATATAGACCGGTGGCTCGCCCTCAATATCTTCCTCCTCTGAGTCTGACTCAGCATGTGTCTCTCGAGATCTGTGGGTACATCATCCTCCACAGGCTTTATGAACCTCAATACAATGCCCAACACCGCCTTAGCATGGGAATTGCGTGGGTAGCGAACCTCGATATCCTGGAGCTTTTCTGGTGTAGATAGGCGGCCGCCAGTTCGGTGCCTCAACATCTCAAGCCCATACATGCGGGCCATAATTAGCTCGTTGTGGTGGCATCTCTCAACTGTGGTGAGCACCAGGCCCATCGACACGTCAGGTCCCTTAATGTTAGTGGCAACATAGGGGGGCCTTAATGATAGGGCAATAGTCGACCTCTTTAGTTGGCACACTTTTCAACAAACACAATTCAGCAATAAGGCCTTTGAAGGCATATCTATACCTTTTGTGTGTCTTGGCCTTCCTCATAGTAGTCCTGAAAATGGCGTCGAAGTTCACTGTCATCCTTGTCATCAGTGCATAAATGAGACACACTCGGTCCCTCGTGACGTTAGTGAAGTGTTATCCTAGAAAGAAAGAGTGAGTCATAAGTTTAACCCAGACCCGCGTCTCCTTCGTCATGTGGGCAAAAGGAAAGGAGAGATGATAGCCCTTTTCAGCATGGTGGACCCACTTAGCTATAGAGTTCGGCCCGGCAAGCGTGTGTCGGATGGCCGGTGGGCGAAGGTATATCTCCTGAAAGACGCCCACCAAGACCTCTTCGGGAGTGCCGAGGACCTTGTTAAGAGAAAGTGGAGAAATATTTACCTCCACTCGTCAGACGATGACTAACTGAGACTGTGGCTCCTTGCTCATATTGGCATAAAACTCCCGAACCAGACTGAGATTGCAGGGTCAGGGTTTTCAAAACAAGAAACCCAGCCATAGCTCCAAGCATCTGTTCAGAATCTGGGGATACTCATCCCGCAAAGAGTCAACATCGATGGGGACGTCGGGTAGTAATGGTCTCGTCATGGGACTGATACCACCACTTCCCTTCCTTATTAATAGCTTTGGCCCTAAACCGGACCTGTTGGCCCCTTCTTTCCAGAGCGCAGGGCACTTCTGGCATGTTCCGACTCTTTTTCTTGTGTTTGAAGCCCCTGCCCTACTGGATTGGCCGGATCAACATGGACGAGATGAAATGATAACCTGTAAACACATACAAGTCCATAATCAATATATAAGCAACAATTCCCACGACCCCACACTTAGATTCAAGCCCGTATAGCGAAGGTACTCAGACTTTCCAATGTCATACAGGCTACTTAACATACTATTCAACAACAAACCCCCTTGTTTCAAAGCATCGAAACCACCCCAACACTTTCAACCACCAAATTCCACCATCACGTGTTCAACCTCAGAAGCATAAAAGAAATTTTCAAGCAAAGAAACTCCCCGAAACAGTGTAGTCAACCCTACCCTTAAGATCTTGCAAATCCCAAAATAAAAATATCAATTATTGAACAAGACAAGATCAAGATCACAAAATTCCCTTATTTTTCCCAAATTCCTTGTCAATTTCGGCCTAGGGTTTGCACCCCCAACAATTAAGCACAAAAATCACTCACTTTAACAAATTAGCCCAAAATTCGTCACTCCCAGCAAGTATTAACTAAGAACAAATATCAACCAACTCCACCCACTTCAAATCTACCCAAAATCATGAAAGATTTCATCACTTGAAGTAGTAATACCAAATAAAAGTGAAGTGGAAGAACATACCTTAAGGAGAGAAAACACTCTATGTAAGGATGATCTTGACAAAATTGATGTGCGACGGGGAGTAGTTTGAAATTGAAGTGAAAGAGGTAGAAAGAATGAGAGAAAAATTGAAAAAAGGAGGGTTTAGGGTCAGGGGATTGCGTAAAAATGGGAAAAAATAGCTTGGGGGTATTTAAAGGGGGGACGCGAGGGACACAGAAAATTTACATATATCCGCATCACGGAGTGAACATGGACAAGGACTTGTAATTTCTTGCCATTTTACGCTTGTGAGAAAGTGTGCCTCCGCGATGCATCCGCATCGCGGTGCCATCGTGGATGCTCACTGTCTGAAGCTCTGAATTTTTTTCACTCCGGACCCCATAAAATCTCCCGAACACCTAAATATACTTCAAAACACTAAAATAAGTGAATTAGACAAAAAATACCTAATGGGTCATCAGGAAATGAGGATGGAAAAATTTGCACAAAATGCACAAGGTCTGCGACATGTAGGAATCGCAGACCTGTATTTGTGCAAAATTTTGCACAATTTGCTATAAGATCTTTCTCTCTCTCTCTCTCTCTATATATATATATATATATATTTATATATGAAATGAAATAAAGAAAAGCTAAAATACATGTTACCTCACCACGGGTTGCCTCCCATGCAACACATTCATCATTGGCCAACTAAATGAACTCTTCAAATTGAGTCGTATCCTCACCGTAGTAGTGTTTGACATGTCGATTATTCACTAAAAAGGTTTGGTTGGAGGTCAAATCTTTCAATTCCACAGCTCCATGTTGTGTGATCGCTACCACCACATGTGGTCTACTCTATTTTGATCACAGCTTCCTTGGAAACAATTTCAAACGAGAGTTAAAGAGTAATACCTGTGTCCTGGCTCAAAGTTTCACTTGATGATGTGTTGCTCGTGCTATTTCTCTGTTTGCTCCCTGTAGAGCTTGGCATTCTTATAGGCTTGGAGCCAGAACTCGTCCAATTCCTCTAGTTGCTCCAATATCTTTCTGTCGGTGAGCTCAGGGTCAAGATTAAGCCTCTTTAATGCGCAGTATGCCTGATGCTTGAGTTCAACTGGCAAATGATAAGCCTTATCGTACACCAACCGATAAGAGGATGTGCTTATTGGGGTCTTATACATTGTTCGGTACGCCCATAAAGCTTCATCAAGCTTAATCACCCAATCTTTCTGGGTGGCATTCATTGTCTTTTGCAATATCTACTTAACTTCTCGGTTCGACACCTGGACTTGTACACTAATCTGCGGGTGGTAAGATGTAGCCACTTTATGCCTTGGTTAAGGAAATGTGTGCCTCTATCACTAATTATGGCTCTTGGAGTAACAAAACGAGTGAAGATGTTCTTCCTTAGAAACTTGCTTACCACCTTAGCATCATTTTTTGGGAGAGCTGTCGCTTCCACCCATTTAGAGACATAATCAACAACTATCAGGATATAGTGATTGTTGAACGATGGTGGGAATGGCCCCATAAAATCTATGCCCCAAACATCAAATATCTCCATTTCCAAAATATTGTTCAAGGGCATCTCATGCCTCTGAGATATGGTGTCTGTCTTCTAGCAAACATCACAGGCCTTAGAAAATTGAATAGTATCTCTAAAGAGAATAGGCCAGAAGAAACCTGATTGCAGAACTTTGTGTGCTATCCGTTCACCACCATGATGGCCCCTATAAGTAGAGGCATGACATCTCTCTAGAATTTTCTTCATCTCTGCCTCAGGAATACATCTTCTCACTATGTAGTCTGCCCCTTGCTTGAAAATATATGGCTAATCCCAGATATACGCCTTCGCATCATAGGCCAACCTCTTTTTCTGCTGATAAGTAGGATTAGGAGGGAATACACTACTCACCAAGTAGTTCACTATATCTGCGTACCATGGTAGTTATTCCACCTCAATTGCTAGCAGCTGCTCATCTGGGAACTCTTCTTTAATCTGCAATTGCTCACCTATGTGAGCATCATTTTCTAATCATGACAGGTGATTAACAATCTGATTCTTGTACCTCTTCTGATCCTTGATCTCAATATCAAACTCTTAGAGCAATAGGATCCATCTGATCAATCGCGACTTTACATCCTCACGGTCCCGTGGTTTATGAACACCACAACTTTGGTTTCAACCAAATATGCTCTGAACTTGTCAAATGCATACACTAGTGCCAGCATCTCTTTCTCGATAACTTGTAATTACTTTGTGTTGCATCCAAAGTCTTGCTGGTATAATATACTAAGTAGAACAATTTGTCTCTGCGCTGCCCTAGCACTGCACCCACTACTATATCATTAGCATCACACATTAGCTCAAATGGGATCCCCCAATCAGGTGCTATCAAGATCGGATTCTCCACTAACTTCTTTTTCAATAATTCAAATGGCTGCAAACAAGAATCATCAAAGTGAAAGGGTATCTCTTTGTCCAATAGAGTGCTCAACGGCTTCACAATCTCAGAGAAGTCCCTAATGAATCTGTGGTAGAACCCCGCATATCCCAGAAAACTTCGGACTCCTTTGACTGAAACCGGTGATGATAACTTATTAATCACTTCGATCTTTGCTCTGTCTACCTCTAACCCTCGCTTGGATACCTTGTGGCCGAGGACTATCCCCTCCTTATCCAGGAAATGATATTTCTCCCAATTAAGAACAAGGATAGTCTTCTTACATATTGCTAATACTCTGTCTAGATTCTATAAACACCTCTCAAAAGATTCACTGAAGACAGAGAAGTCATCCATGAATACCTCCACAAAGTCCTCCACTATGTCATGGAATATGACCATCATGCACCTTTGGAAAGTGGCTGGTGCATTGTACAAATCAAAGGGCATGCGTTTAAAAGCATAGATCCTATATGGACATGTGAAGGTCATCTTTTCCTAGTCCTCAGGTGCAATAGTTATTTGATTGTACCCCGAGTACCCATCCCAAAAACAGTAGTACTCCTGCTCAGCAAGTCTGTCTAGCATTTGATCAATAAAAGGCACTGGGTAGTGGTCTTTTCTGGTGGCATCATTCAACCTTCTGTAATCCATGCAAATACACCACCTTGTCACCGTTCTCATTGGAATCAACTCATTCTTCTTGTTGATGAAGACTACCATCCTTTCTTTCTTGGGAACACATTGTACAGGGCTTACCCACTTGCTATCTGAGATGGGGAAGATGATCCCTGCATCCAACCACTTGATTACTTCTTTCTTTACTACCTCCTTCATGATCAGTTTTAATCTTCTTCGTGGTTGGGCCACTGGATTGTGACCTTCCTCCATGAAAATTCTATGCATGCATAGGGCTAGGCTGATGCCAAGAATGTCTAACATCTGCCAACCCATTGCTCTCTTCCTTTTCTTCAGAACCGCCATAGCAGCATCCACCTAGGTTGCAGTTAATGAAGTAGACAAGATTACAGGTAAAGTATTATTTTCACCAGGGAATTTATATCTAAGATGTGATTGTAATGACTTTAACTCTAACTGAGGAGCTTCTTCAACTGAGGGTTTGGGTGGTGGTCCCAACACCCTGTTCAATGGCTCAACCATTTTCTTCAGCATACTTACATTGTGAGTGTCCAACACACTCTCGATTTCTTTGGCCTCAGCATCATCCACTAGCCCTTGATTCAACAATACCTTGGCTAGTGGGTCTGTGATATCAACTTGGCTTACATCAATTGTAGTGTCCATCACTGCGATGGTTTCTAGATTTTCATATGCAGCCGGTAGCTTCATAGCTTTGTAGACCTCAAATACTTCTGCCTTGTCATGGGATCTCATGGTGAGCCTCCCTGCTGCAACATCAATTAATGCCCCTCCTGTAGCTAGGAATAGGCGTCCAAGGACAAATAGGACCTCAAGGTTCGGTTTAAAAATTCTAAGATGACAAAGTCCACGGGAAAGATAAGAGATCCCGCTTGGGTTAAGACAACCTCAATAACTCCATCTGGCCTCGCCACAGACTGATCTGCCAGTTGTAACACAATGGTTGTGGACTGGCCTTCCAAGCCCCAACTTCAGGAATAAGGAGCAAGGCATGAGGTTGATACTTGCAACCAAATCACACAAGCCTCGTGCATTCAGATAGATCCCGATGGTTATTGTACAGTGGAACTCCCAGGATCCTTCAACTTAGCTGGCAAATGTAATTTGTTGAGAATCTTGGAGCTACAGGCCTTCATGAGTGACACGGTCTCATATTCATCCTACTTGGTCTTGTTGGCAACAATGTCCTTGACATACTTGGCATACTTCGGGATTCCCTGTAAAACATCAATCAAGGGTAAGTTATCTGTACCAATTTTAGCAGCCCGATGAACTTCTGGAAGCAATCATCCTCCTTCTTCTTTTTCAACTTCTATGGAAATGGAGGAAGAAGTTTTGGCAATAGAGTTGCCTCATCAGTGTTTGGGCTAGGATTACCAGCCACAATATTCTGTGCAGTGTTTTGGTCAGCCCCATCCTTCTTCTTTGGGACCAACTCAGTCAAGGGCCTTCCACTTCTGGTGTTGACTGCATTAACTTGCTTCGGGTTAGGATTAGTGTTACTTAGAAGGCCCCCTTTAGGCCTAGAATTTATTAAGCTGGCCAATTGTCCCAACTGCTCCAGATTCTGGAGATCCTGCTTATTCCTTCGAATCTCCTCTTATTGCCTATTCTGGTTTGCCAGGATTTGTCTCGGCACCTCGCTATCAGTCATATTGTTAGGATTAGCCTGTATTGCAGGCTACTGTATTGGCTGATTATGATAAACATTACCACCTTGTGGTCTCTGCTGAGGTGGCCCATGATTCTGTTAACCCCCCCTCCCCCAGCAAATGAGAAATTCAGGTGGTTCCTCCAATTTGGGTTATATAAGTTCCCGAACCCTTGCTAACCACCTTTATTAGTATTGCCCACGAAGTTTACTACTTCTGGATTAGCTCTGTAGGATTTAGCGATGTGGTTGCCTCCCCCACAAACATCACACCTATCATTTTGTTATTGTTGTACCATATTGACGAGGGCTGGTTGCTGACCTACCGCCAAGGTGCTTGCTGTTGCAGCCCCAAAGCTAGGTTGTTGAAGTTCATGGTCATCATGTTATGCATGGATGACATTTGAGACTGCAGGCTTATTATAACATCAATTTCTAACACACCTACCTCCTTTTGGACTGGCGGTCGGCTAGATTCTCCATTCCATTCTGGGTTTCCTTGAGCAATCCTATTGAGAAAAGCATACAATTCATCGATGTCTTCTCCAATGCTTGTCCCCCTATAGCTGAATCAAGGAGAATCTTGGTATTGGGTTCCAGTCCTTCAAGGAAGGTATGGACCAATACCTCGTAAGCTTGATAATGGTATGGAAAATTGATTAAGAGAATTTTAAACCTATCCCATGCTTGATATAGATTTTCTCCAGACCTCTGATTAAAGCTCAAGATCTCACTCCTGAGTTTGGTTGTCTTGCCAGACAAGAAGAATTGAGTGAGGAACTTACGAGCCAAATCATCCCAGTATGTGATGGAGTTTGGTGGCTCAATTTGTAGCCACCTCCGGGCTTCCCCCAGCAGTGAGAAGGGGAATATGGTCCTCCTAACATAGTCACGGTTCACTCCCATAGGATTGAAGGTATTAGCAATCTCAAGAAAATTCTGAAGATGGACCTGTGGATCTTCATGTGGTAGCCCTGTGAACTATCCAGTAGAGTGTAATAGCTGGATCATGTTCTATTTTAGCTCCCACCGACCACTGGGCTCAGGTTTGACAAAGCAGCTTGTAACATTAGTGGTTCTCAAGATTGTCACATCC
The DNA here is from genome assembly GCA_011800125.2 of Solanum clarkiae. Taxonomy (NCBI): domain Eukaryota; kingdom Viridiplantae; phylum Streptophyta; class Magnoliopsida; order Solanales; family Solanaceae; genus Solanum; species Solanum clarkiae. Next base: position 10,881 of record JAABOM020101980.1, on the reverse strand, counting down.
CTCACTGGCCTTTGGTGCCGGTGCTATAGCTGCGGGTGCTGACAGTACAAGTGTGTTGTTGTCCGCCATGTCCTCTCCAATAGGGTTAACTTCTTCTTTATCCTTTCGATCTCCCTGCTCATATTGAGTTCAATTGACAACTTTTGAAATAAAACCCCTGCTCTCCTCTTTGATTGACGAAAACAGGAATCTTGATCTTCCAGCTTATTGATCAATTACCTGCACAACAACATAACTAAGATCAAATGTAGCGAACACCACAAAACAAGACAACTTAGATAATCAGCCAATTTGTTTCAAATCCCCGACAATGGCACCAAGAAATTGTTTCTCCCCAGCACATGCAAGTGTGTATGGTATCATAAGTAATATAGTGACCCTGATTAAGGAGCTAGATTGTCGAACCCAAAGGATTCAAATAAAATCAGCAACCAATCGCAGTTATCACGTTTGAAGTCCTTTTAGTAAAGAGATGTAGAGATATATGTAAATAAACTAAATGGCTAAATTACATCTAGACTAGCTTGGTTTTTATTGTCAAGATATCAATTAAAGAGCAATTCCAGGATTATAGCCTTAACAACTCTATTTAGTCTTAACAATATTTATTTATGCCTAGGTTCCTGATTAGTGATTCACAGGGTTTAAATTACCTGAACAAGGTTGTAGGCCTCTACCGGCCTATCGTTATTGACTGCCTAACTACATCGTTGAGCAGAGATAGACAAACCAATAAAAATGCATTAATGTTATCTTCCTGTATAATGAACTGAGCTAGGTGTAAGGGTAGTTGTCACGAGTCTCCCTTATACAAATCAATCTAGTTTCCTAGCCGAACAAGCTCCCTCTACTACTACGTTTTATTCACTCCAACATCTCTCAGAGTGAAGAACTAATTTACTTCCTAGTTGATCAATCTATGAAGTATAGATAAAAGCAATATAGGAATAACCAAAAGAACCCATTCATAGATGTCAAAAATTAAGAGCTAAATATCATCTGTGGCTACAACCCCGAATATGGAGATTTAGCCACTCATAGTCATTACGTATGAATGATCTTGAAAACATTCAAAACCAAGGAATCAAACCAATATCACCTTAGAAAAAGGTTCTATGTCGTCTCTCACTCGGTTCTTGTATAAACACTAATATGAAAACCTAAAGTCTATGATAGAATATAATTAAAAATTCCGTAACTCAATTTTTCCGCTTCGTGTCCTTAGGTCCGCGATGCGGACCCCTTGTGTCCACTGAGTTTTTGCTTATTTTGCTGACTGGATAATTTTTTGCACAAGTTTGCGAGCGGACTTGGCCTATTTTTCTGCTTCGCGCCTTTTTTTCTTCATTTTCCAGTCTTCACAACTTCATCCCAAGTCTGTGATGCAAACTTTGGTCTTTTTGCTGGTTCTACTGATTTTTATCTTCTAAGTCCTGGGTTGTGTTCTTCCTTCAAATCCGGATGTAACTTCGGACTTTCACAATTATAGCAAAATCTGCAAAAACACAATCAAACGATGCACTTGACTTTGTGTTAGCAAAATAAGAGAAAACTAAACTAAAACATCTGGACTCTATGGATTTACCCTCTAATGCGTCTCTATTTATGGGTATTTTTTGGCTAATTAAGTATATAAATACACTTAAGATCATATATGCTCATGTTTGATGTATAAGATGGCTTAGTTGGGGTCCTTTAGGATTCTGATTATCATGTAACACTTAGGGCCTAGCTTGGGTTATGACAAACTTGGTATTAGAGCATAAGGTTTAAAGTGTCTTAGCAAGTCCAACATGTCGTGTCAAGTAGAGTCTTATTTAATAGTGTGAAGCACACCACTTATTTGAATAGGAAGCTGTGGGATTTGTTAGGAACCTTCACTTCTTTCATGATCTATGTCGTGCTATGTAGTGAGTCTTACGACTACTTCTCTCTAATGATTGGCTTTGCAATTTTCAGAATAGACCTCTAGTAGAGCACCTTTGCAATAGGAAAATAATGTAGGACATGCTCCTCCATTCCTCTAAGCTCCACCTGATCCTATGGCCGAGCCGATCGCTAATACGGAGTTCTGTATCACCGTCCAAATACTAGTCCAAGTGATAATAATTCAAGCTAACTAAGTTAGAGTGATTCAAAATGTGGTTACCCCGACAATTAAACTCCGAGATTTTATGATGATGAATACACCCGAGTTTCATGGTTCTAAGGTGGATGAATATCTTCAAGAGTTTGTCAATGAAGTGTATAGAATTATGGCTATCATGGGAGTGTCCCGGGATGAGAAGGTCAAGCTAGTGGCCTACCAACTTAAAACGTTGCTAGGGTATGGTATGAGCAATGGAAGAGTGAGAGGGTTGAAGGCTTGAGTTTTATTGCTTGGGAGGAGTTCAAAAGTGCATTTCTTGACCACTTCTTTTCCATGGAATTGAGGAAAGCTAAGATCTAGAATTTATTAATATTTGTCAAGGGAACAAAAATGTGAGGAAATATGTCTTCAAATTCACTAAATTGTCCAAATATGCTCCATCCATGATTTTTGGTTCGAGGTTGAGAATGACTAAGTTTGTGATAGGTATCTCTAATTTAGTGTCTCAAGAGTGTAAGATGGCTATACTAACAAAAAAGATTGACATTTGGAGACTTATGTCATATGCAAAGCAAATTGAGGATGAGAAAATGAGGAATCGGGCCAGAGAGTCCAAGCGAGATCGGGCTGATAGTGGTGGTCTCTCTTACAAAAGGTCAAGTAATGATGGTAATGGAAGATCACTAGGTGGGAAAAAGTATTTTCAGTTAAGGTACATCCAACACTTTTACTCAATTATTCAACAAAGATAAGGGATCAAATCCCAAAGTTCAGGAGGAGGCTTGGCTACTCAAGTTACTCTTACTTGTAAGAAATGCAGGAAGGCTCACAAGGGAGAGTGGTTGGCCAGAGCTAAAGTGTTCTTTAGATATGGGAAGCCCGATCATCATGCTATAGATTATAGCGGTGGCTGTATTAAACCCCATTCACAGACTCAGACTCATGCTATCAATCAACAGGCTTAGACAAATATTGCTTATAGATCGAGTGGTGGACAACACCACAATAGGTTCTATACTCTCCATGCCAGGTGGAATGTTGAGGAGACCCCAAATGTGGTTAAAAGTATGTTGCGAGTTTTCAACTCTGATGCATATGCTTTATTGATCCAAGTGCTAATTTGTTTTTTGTCACTCCTTACTTGGCCATAAGATTTGATGTGTATCTTGAAGTGTTGCTGGAGCCTTTCTCTTTTCATATCCCTATTGGTGATCTAGTTCTAGCTAGAGTCTATAGATATTGTCCGATGTCAGTTTTGCATAAAGTTATTTCATGTGATCTCATTGAACTTGACATGATCGATTTTGACATCATCCTTGGTATGAATTTGGTTATATTCTTCATATGCCTCCATTAACTATAGAACCCATAGGGTCAAATTTCAATTCCCTAGTGAGCTATTCTTGAATGGAAGAGTAGTGATTTAGTATTTAAAGGTCGACCTATTTCTTGTCTAAAAGCCCATGGTTGATTGCTAAAGAGTGTATCTGCCATATCGTAAGGGTTAGAGATGTCAATTTTGAAACTCCTACTCTCAAATCAGACTCCATTGTGAATGAGTTTCTCGATGTCTTTTTTTGAAGATCCACTTGGTATTCCTCAAATAGATTTTGAAATTGATCTCCTTCCCGACACTCAACAGTCTCTATTCCTCCTTACTGTATGGATCCAGCGGAACTTAAGGAGTTAAAAAAATAATTGAAAGACTAATCGGAGAAAGGTTTCATAAGGTCTAGCATGTTACTATGCGGTGCTCTTGTGTTGTTTCTTTTGAAGAAGAATGTGTCACTTCAGATATGCATAGACTATTGATAATAGAATAAGATTACCATAAAAAACAAGTAACCAATTCCAAGGATAGATTATTTGTTTAACCAATTGCAAGGGGAATAACATAATTAAACACTTAAAATGATAAATTTAAGAACAAGAAATCTAAAGTTCTCCACAAGAAATCACAATGTAATAATCTTAATGCAAAAATCACAAAAATAAAGTCTCAAAAGTGTTTTTGTCGTCTCTCATGCATCTCCCTATTAAAAAGACCTAAAAAAATACTTATTTATAATAAGTAAAATACAAATTCAAAATGAAATAGGAAAATTGGATTCGACAACTTCTACGGATACGGTTACGTGCCATATAAGAAACCATGACCCATAATTGGGCTTCGTACTCTGCAACTTCCAAAATTAGACTTCAATTCTACGAGACCTTCTTACGGGCCATCTTCTGACTTATGACCCGTAGAGGGTTTCATCTGCTGGCTTCCCTGAAACTCTTCAAATTCTGATCTTCCGGGCATGATCCTAATCTATGACTCATGAATAATCTACGACTCGTCTGACAGTTTGTGGATGCAACATCTGAAACTTCTCCTTTCACTGAATCTGACTCACAAAACCTCTCTGCGACTTGTGGATTGAACCACGGACCGTAGGATTGTCCATAAAATCCCAATAATTTCAATTTTGCAGAACTTTTACCAAAATCAATTTGAATCTTGTAATCTTACAAAATTAATACAAAAACACATCAAACCTACTAACATCGCTTCAAGAAGACACAAAATTTTAAGTTTTAAGTATCAAAAGTGTTATTTTTTGGCAACACATCAACATCCTCAACTTAAAATTGTTGCTTGTCCTCAAGCGTCAGACTCAATCTACATAAGAAGTATAGCAACACACAGACCTCAATCTAATGATATACATCATCTCTGACTTAATCACAAATATCCAAACTATCACATCAGTACATATCAGATAGTCATCAAACAGGCCAATGCAGATCAATATGTGTGACAGTGCAACTATGATAAATAAAGTAACCATAAACAAGCCACAATCACTGAAATAGCCTAGAACCAACAGTGTAATTCAAGTGCCCTTACAAAAATAAGTCTCATATGTCACTCAAATAGTGTTTTAGATTTAATGCTTGGGACTACCAAAATCACTCACACTCATAATAAATATTCAAACACTGTGCTCAATACCATATGTTTGCCCCTATACTTGTGACTATGACCTTCAACTACTTGGATTAGGATCACTATAGGACTTTCTTGGCTTGTAACGTAGGCTTAGGAGGCTTTGGTATGATGTTTTAGGAACATAGTGACTAATGACCCTCTTTGACACTGAGTTATTCTACACTTTTATCCTACCAATACTGTTATTTTCAACTTATTTTTTCCTTCTCCTATTTCAAATCTTTCTAGGTGTCTTGCTCAAATTTCTAAGCTCATTGCCTTCTATTTTTCACATTCTTTTTCCTTTTTAGCTCATTATTTAGGCATTTATTCATTTTTCTTGCATCCATAGCATATTTTTTCCCTTTTTTCATGCATCACTAGTTTCTACTCCATTTAGTGTGATTTTCCTTACACTAACCACCCTCAACTTAAGCTTTTGGCCCGAGTTGAGGTGCACAATATCCAATCTATGTACTACGATCACTTTTGGTACTCCAAAATCCAAAGATGAGACAACATTATCCAAAGGATGTGCAGATATAAGTTTTCATAGGGATGTCATTAGAACTCGAATTTCTTCCTCATCTTCAGCACTAGCCTCTCTATCATCAGTATTTTCATCTTGTTCAGCAATGTTTTATTCATTATTAGCAACTGGTAAAGGAGTAAGTCCCCTATCTGAAATATCTGCATCACCTGTAACATCAAAATCAAAGTTAGTCTGCTCCAAGTTGCCATCTCCATTTTGATCAGCATTGATACCATCACTGTGGAACTGCAACAATTCTTCAAATTCAACCTCATCTTGATCTTTCAATTTTTCAAGTTCACCAAACTCATCGAAAATTGTATGAAAACTTTCTTCAATGCACTATGTCATTTTTTTAAGGATTCTATAAGCCTTGCTGGAACTTGAATAGCCAACAAGCACACCATCATCACTTCTTGTATCAAACTTGCCCAATTCTTCTTTGCCATTGTTGAGAATAAAGTATTTGCAACCAAAAGCCCTCAAGTAACTTACTTTAGGCTTCCTGATGTTGAGAAGCTCATAGGGTGTTTTGTTGAGAATTATCCTGACCAAGCACCTGTTTGTCACATAACATGCAGAGTTTACAACTTCAGCCCAAAAATTCTTTGGAAGTCCATAATCAATTAGCATTGTCCTAGAAATATCCACCAAATTTCTATTCTTTCTCTCTATCACACCTTTCTATTGAGGAGTTCTGGGAGCTAAAAGGTTATGATGTCTCATTTTCTGCACAAAAGGTATTCATCTTTGTAATTTCAAACTCAGTTCCATGGTCGGACCTTATCTCTGCTATCTTACAGTTCAACTTTTTCTATATCATCTTAGCAAAGATTACAAAATTATCATAGGTTTTATCCTTGGACCTTAAGAATATAATCCAAGTAAACCTTGAATAATCATCCACGACCACCAAAATATACTTCTTTTCTCCTCTACTTTGAATCTTCACCAGCCATATAAATCCATATGAATCAACTCCAATAATATTGTAGTACAAATCTGCTTCTTTTTCTTGAATAAGGAAATGATTTTCTTTCCTTTAACATATGCCTCAAAAATTATTTTTTTTTGCAAACTTCACTTATGGTAGTCTATGAACCAGGTCCCTTGAAACAAGTTTGTTCAGTAATGAAGAACTGACATGACCAAGTCTTTTGTTCCAAAGTTCTATATTATCATTTTAAGCACTCAGACATGTAAGATCATTTCTCTGATTGATTCCAGATCAGCCACATACATATTCTTCACCCTTTTTGCCACAAGAACCACTTCTTTCGAATCCAAATTTGCGACCATACAATTTTCTGAACAAAATTTTACTTTATCATTTGTCACAGATTTAAGATACATTCAACAAATTGAATTTCAATCCATTCACGTAATAGACATTTTCTATTGAATGATCCAGTGATGTTCCAATCCTGTCAATACCAAAAATGTATCCTTCTTTTGTCGTTTTCAAAAGAAACACTTGCACCTTAAAGTGCTTTGAGTAAAGGGAAGCTTTCAACATCTCCAGTCATATGCTTTGAGCAGCCACTATCCATGTACTAGCTTTGGATGCTACTTCCTTCACTTACCTACAAGAGATCACTTGTTAGTTTTAGGAACCAATTTTAACCTGAGTTCCCAATAAGTAGATGAAGGGGATAATTAACATTTTTCTTGTCCATAGGGGTAGCACCATTTTCTCCAGCTTAGAGTTATTCTGAGAATTCACCCTAGGAGTAGGTCCCTCTCTTCTTCTCTTTTGTTCAAAATATCCTGCCAAACGATCTTCAGAATCTTTCATAGTAGGACAGTTAGTCTTCAAATAACCATCTCTTCCACAGTGAGTATATAACAACAGATTAGACCCATTGGCATTTTTGTTGTAAGTGGTATGAGACAAACTTTTCTTCACAAACTCCAAACCTTTTTTACTACTGGACCCCCCGATGAGTCAGAGTATTTAGAATTTTAGAAGAAATGTCTATTTCAGACATTTGAACAATTCTTCTTTTACTTGGACCAGGTCTCTCTTTAACTGAACATTTCTTTTTAGTACCATGACTAGCTTAGTTTCATCCTCATTCAGACTAGCCTCAATCTCAAGTTGCAAGCTACTAGCCTTTTCTTTCCCTTTCAAATAACCCTTTGACTCTTCATTCATCTTTTTACAAAGAGTCATATTCTCTAATTTCATATCTAACACATGTTTTTCAACTTCAGATAACTGAGAAACTAGGGCAACATTTTCATCTTGAATAAGATCTAATAGATTATTCAACACATCCTTTTTAGTAGTTAACTCAGTTATTGAATCAAAGAATAGCAACTAACTTTCTCAACTTCTTAATGGACAGAATATGCCAATTTTGCTTAAAATTAGATAGGGTTACCTCTTCTTTAGATTCATCACCCTCATCAGACTTTTCCATAAATGCAAACATTTGATTGAAGATCTCCTCATCTTTCTTCATAGCTATCAAGCAAGCATCCTCTGTGTTCTCAAACTCTTCTGACTCACTTGAGGAATTTTCCTAAATAGCAAGAGTTTTCTTCACAACATAGTCTACTGCACCTTTCTACTTTTCTTGTTAGGGACCAGGTCCTTCAATTTGTCTTTGGTGCCTTCAGGCTTGGCATAGTCTTTTTGCTCTACTTTGTACATTGGGCATTTTCTGATGAAATGTCCTGATTTTTTACACTTGTGATACAAATCATTAGCAGTAGCAGCTCTGCTAGAATTTTCATTCTTCTTGAACCACCATGCTTCCTCACAATTTTTTGAAACTTCCTTGTAAGGTAACCCATCTGATCTTCATCTTCATCAGATTCAACACCTTATGCCACCTTTAGAGCTAGTGATTTGACCTTCTTAACAACATTATTTGCTCTATTCAACTCATGAGTTTGGAGATTGTCAACCAAGGCATCCATTATCAACACCTTCAGATGCTTGACCTTAATGATTGCATCAACTTTGCTTGCCCAAGACTTAGGAAGAACTTTGAGAATCTTCCTCACTTGCTTGCTGGGGTGAATGGGTCCACCCATACACCTAAACGCATTGATAATGGATGAGAACCTGGTATACATATCATGAATAGACTCACCTTTCTTCATGGTAAAGTTTTGATACTGAGTTGTGAGCATATTACTTTTGGACTCCTTCACTTACTCAATACCTTCATGAGTTGTGCGTAAACAATCCCAGATCCCCTTGACTAACTCATAGGCAAAGATCCAATTGTATTCCTCAGCCCCAATACCATAGATCAACAACTTCTTTGTCTTATAGTTCTTCCCAATCTTCTTTTGATCTACATCATTATACTGTTGTCTAGTCTTAGGGACTATTCAAGTGATGTCACCATCTTTTATCCCCAAGGTAGAAACATAAAGACCATCAACCACAATGTCCCATAGCTCACTATCTTCAGCCATGAGAAAATTATGCATACGAGTCTTCTACCAACTATAAAATTTACCCATTAAAGCGAGGAGGCCTGGTAGATAATTGACCCTCTTCAAGATTTAGTGGAGTTGCTATTTTTCTTTAAGGTTCTCTCTAGGTGTTAAACTTTTAGAGAGTCCAAGCTTTAATACCAATTGATAAAAATGTAGGACTTCCACTGAGTGCATGGGACCAAGTCCCTAGTCAAAACAACAGTAAACAGCTAAAACAGTAAAGGCGGCAAAGTAAAACAAGACAAAGTTATTTTACGTGGAAACCTCCTTACTCAAGGGAGGAGAAAACTACGACCTGTACTCACAGGATTTCAACCCAACTCCATTAATTTTCAAGGGAGCAAGGCTTTAAATTACAACCTCTTGCAACCAAGGAACCTAACTCTAGATCCCTTCCCCCCTCATTATGATAACTCTACCACAGGTACGAGCTAACTAAGTAGTTACTCTGCTACCCACTAAATCAACTAGTTCTAGCCAAGTTAGACTTCAACACTCGCTATATCTAACTCTACTAATGAAGAGCAAAAAGCTTGCTTACATATCGGATCCCTTTATAGATTAGGAATCAATAGATGCAAGGACCATTTCAGCATAATGAAGTACGCAATGTAAAATACAACTCTGATTTTTCTAAGCGTACTACTTGAGAGCCTCACCAAGAACACTCACTCAATATGTGTAAAAATCCTCTTGATTTTTCTTCAAGAAAAGTTGGGTATATATACCCAACATTAGCACCATTTGGAGCAATTTCATTGGCTAGACAATTTGTGCAGAGCAGACTGATATGCACCAACAAATAACAAACTTACAGGTGCATAATGTACTGTTTGTCGGGTGTCACTTTTAGGTTCTCAGCACACAGAGACTAGGTGTGACGCCCCCCACCTCTCCCCCCCACCCCACTTGTTCTTAAAAATAAGGAAAGAATCTAGAGTCAAAAAGAAGAAATTAGAGTCTTAGAGAGATTTTCGGAAGACTCTAGAACATTGTGGACAAAACTTGAAGCTCCTAGAAGACTCTAGAATATTATAGGAGAATCTTGAGAAGTCTTAGAGAAATATAGAAGAATGTAGTCATGGAAGATTCTAGAATTGTATAGAAATATCTTGTAGTCTTTAGTTCTTTCTAGAGTAGTATGGAAGATTCCAGAGAAGTGACTAAAGTGTAAATAAGTAAGTAAATATTAATTACACTTTGGCCCCTAGGTAGTAGTATATATAGCAGCGCCACTCATTTATACAAATCATCCAAGAAAGTTGTAGTAATCTTCCAAGTGTTCTAAAGGGTCTTCTTTCTAAAGCTCTCTTGTCTTCTTAATCTAGCATTCCCTTATCGATCAAGAGTTAAAAACTTACTAGTATTTGCAAAATCGTGAAAGAATCATGAGCAAATTAACTAGTACTGCATGGAAGCCTTAGCGAATCTCTAAGTCCGTGACACTAGGTCCCTCATTTGTTCCATGTTCTCATTGTTTGTTAAATCATCAAAATATCGTAACATCATAGAGATGTCTCAAGTTTTAAACATGATCTTCTCTTGATATTTCAATTATTTTGATATATTATTCACTCAAAATAATTAACGTTTTTGCTGGTCTATTTCAAAATTTTGTCCAAAACTCTTCAATAGCAAGTTATTCCATTTTTCTTTATTATGCTCTTTCTTTCTTTCTTCTTCTTCTTCTTTTTTCATGAATACTTTTCTACTTCTCATCCCTATTCTTCTCTCTACATTCCCTTGTTGTTCGTGTTGACACCAATTTTTACCCTCCACGGTGTCAAAATAATTACCGAGTTCTATTTTATTTTAACAAGTTTTTAAAAT
>JAABOM020101970.1:0-26118 GCA_011800125.2 Solanum clarkiae | reverse complement strand
ATTTATCTTCTACAAAATATAAAAAATCAATAAATAAAAGAATAAATATGAAAAAATTTAAATATTCACCTTTAACTTTAAATAATTCAAATATTTTGAAAATTTAAAATAGCCTCACAAATTCAATTAATTTGTAACGGAAGGAGTAGTTGGTGTTTTTTTTATTTGTCCAAAAAAATGTATTATATTATTTTAATTAAAAATAATTTAATTTTTTAAAAAAATTATTAGATAATTTTTAATCACATAAATTTATAAGAATTTTTTTGAATCACAAATTTTTAAAATCTTTTTTTCTTAAATATTATATTAAGTCAAAGGATGACACGTAAAATGAGATAAAAAAGTAGTATTTTTAGTTAATACTGCCTTTGTTTATGTCAAAAAAATAATTTTATTTTATTTTCACTTGTTATTTTTGACAAATCAAGATAGAACAAAAGAATTCTAGTATATCCTCTATTGACACTCAACTTTGGCTCAACACTTCAAAAATTCTTACTTTTTATGTTAATATTTTAAAATACTTTTTGGGCTATTTTAATTTAATTTTGATAATTACTTTTATTTTTAAAACACTAATTAGAATTTTGATATTTTTAATTTAAATTTTAATATAATCTAGCAATTCATTTTTTTGCCCGAATATACTTATACTCGTATGTTTTATTAGTCCACAATTTGGGTTTGTATCTTTCTAGCCCATTAGGTTTTAACATAAAATGTGTATATAATTAGGTGTGGATGAATACTATTTAGATTAGAATTTAATAATTTTTAGATTTTTTGGGTTTCACTATTCATCTTCTTCTCCGGCGAAGAGTTCGCCAGAGCTCCGGCAGCACCCTCGTTCCTCTCCTCCATTTCTCCACCATTTTCAAGCCCCACGCCACCAAGAAATCAGCCTCCAAAACTCCGCAGGAAAATGACCTCAGCAGCATACAGAAACAACACCCAAAACCCCCACGCTGCCACCAAAAATCTGACCCGAAACCCCATCCAAAACGAACCCAAAACTACTGCATCAGTCCCCATTTCAACACCATAAACCAGCCATTATAACCATCCAAAACGCCACTCAAATGACCACAAATCAGCACCCAAAACGCAGCCCCTAAACGACTCAAATCACTGCCTCAAAACCACCCAAACGATACCCAAAACCGCACCATTTTCGACCCCAAACTAGTACTAAAGAACCCCCAAAAACCACCAGCAAACCACCACAAAACCCCATTAAAATCACCCGGGAACCACCGCAAACCGCCACCCCCAAAAAATCCAAAACTCCATCGTCAGACCTACTGGAAAAACAACCCAACGAACAAGAGAGTTCTTAGCTCGGTAAAGTCGGAAGAAGATAGTTGTTGAGCATCACCAAACTCCGAGAAACCTCACTGATTTTCCTCTATTTTCGGTGAAATCTTGAACTATTTTATAATTTCCTCTTGATTTTGTTCCCTGTTTATGGTGAATTTTGTATGTTTGCTGAGAATGCTTCTGTCATATAGATACTTTACTTGAAAGTTTACTTTGTTTATATTACTTTTGTCATGATTAACTCTTTCCATTTTACTTTTCACTTTTTATTTTTTTGATTTGCTTATTTGATAATTAGATATTATTTCATTATTATGTTTTCTTTCCAAGCTATATTGTTATATTAGTATTATTTTAGAATTTTTGTTTGCTTTATTCCTCTGCCACTTTTGCATGTATGTTCACATTTGCTATACTTTGTCATTTTCAATTAATTTCGTGTTTGTCTAAAGGATCTTCGGTAAGATTTAGAAATGTTTTTCTTTTATCATCATTAATTGGTAGGTTATTGCAATTTATTTGTTTTATTTTTCTCTCTTTTAGTTAATTTCATGTGACCTTTGTGTTTTGAAAACATTGTTTGTCCAAAGTTGGTCGATGAAAAATCTATCCATCAGATTTCGAGGCCTCCCCATTCAAAGGACTGAAAATCTTTAGTTTAAGTTGATATTTATTATATGTTAAAATTGAAAAAGTTTTAGTTTAAATTCATATGTATGTTATTTGTTAAATTGGCCGATGAAAAATCTATCCGTCGGATTTCGAGGCCTCCCCATTCAAAAAGACAGAAAATTTTTAGTTTAAATTCATATTTGTTACATTTTAAAATTAGAAACTTTAATTTAAGTTCACATAAACGTTATTTGTTAAATATTGATCAATGACGAATCTATCTGTCGGATATCGAGGCCTTCCCATTCAAAAAGACGAAAAATTTTAGTTAAGATTAATGTTTGTTACATGTTAAGATTTCAAATTTTAGTTTACATTATACATATATATATTATATGTTAAACCTGGCCAATGAAAAATTTATCCATCGGATTTCGAGGTCTCCCCATTCAAAAAGACGAAAAAAATTTAGTTTTAATTTATATTTCTTATATTTTAAAATTAGAAAATTTTAGTTTAAGTTTCATACACATTACTTGTTAAATCGGCCGATGAAAAATCTACTCGTTGGATTTAGAAGCCTCCCCATTTAGAAAAGATAGAAAAGTTAGCTTATATTCATATTTTTTACGTTAAAATTCAAGTTTTCTAGTTTAAGTTCATTATTTGCTAAACCTGGCTGATGAAAAATCTATTCGTCGGATTTCGAGGCCTCCCCATTAAAAGGACGGAATAATTTTAGTTTATTCTTTATTTTTTCATTATTGTGTATATTATTTTTGTGTGTTTATTTCATGATTATCATACTTGTGTTATATTGTGTATCTCCTCCTCAATTTGTAAAAAATGAATTCAGTCGGGATCCACAGCTGTGGATTCAGAAGGGTGCTAATACTTTCCCTTCGGAATAACTTGAACCTTACCTGAAATTTTTTGGTTCGCAGAGTATTTTGTAAATAATTAATTGGTTTCCTAATTATGCTTAAAATTAGGTGGCGACTCCCAAATTAAATTATTTTTATTTTTAAATTTTTTTATTTAATTATTTTTTGTAAGTTGTCACGACTTTGCGCCTTCGGGATGTCAACACCCTCGATTTATCTTCATTCAGTTAATGGGTTGAAAAAAAAATAGTGAGTGGACCCTATCAATTAATAGGGACAAAATAGTAAACTTACTATACCAATAGTTATTTTTTTAATAAGTGTGTGAAGTCAAATTTTGACAAATAAAAGTGAATGAATGGAGTAATAATTACTGATTTTCGCAATATTTTTTATTTATTACTCCCTTCATCTCATTTTATGTGACAGATTTTGATTTGGCATGATGTTTTAAAAAACACTTTTAAAATTTGCGGCCTAAAACAATTCTCAGATATTTGTGTGACATGTTACTAACATTCAACCTTACATCGGATCACCCTCTATAAAAAAACCTAGTCGTTGTTTGCCTAAACCTAACAGTTGTTTTGCCTAAAGATAGTCGTGGATCTGCGATGGCTATGGCCACTACCTCTTCTGGTCAGCCCCCCAGTAGGACTAATTACCCCTAACACCCTAAACTTAACTTTGCAGCAATCCTCATACAACCCCAACTCGCTTCAAAATCGATTCCATGAAAACTTGTGGTGTACCTTCATGGCGAACCACTTGTGATTTAGGAGGAGGATGAAATCGACCAAATGATTATCAACGAGAATCTCTTGTTTGTTGTCATTGGAAAGTTCTCAAATAGTTGGCATGACATTCAAGATTTAAGGAAAATAATCTCTAAGAAATGTGCTTTAAAAGGTGAATGTAATATTGGTGTTTTAAGTAATAGACATATTCTGATTAGGGCTTCCAACTTAGAAGATTATGTTAACCTACTCTCCAAACTTGCGTTCTACATTACCCACAAGAACTAGACTTATACTATGAGGACACTAAAAAGAGACCCTCTGTTCAAACTAGAGAAGAAAACTACAACGACCATAGCATGGATCTCATTGCCCTTACTCGTACGAATTGTTTTTGGTAAGGAGACTATTTTCTCCTTGGCCTCAGCTATTGAAAAACCCTTGCAGGTGGATCTTGCTTTTAAGAACTAAACTAGACCTAGATGTGCTCGTGTAAAGGTAGAAGCGGATCTTCTCAGCGAATTTCCAAAGCACATCAACATGAGATTTAAGAAGATGACAAGAGAAGTAATCGATGGATCAACATAAACTACGACTACATCCCCAAAATACTAGGACAATTGCAAAATTCAAGGTCACAGGGATCAACAGTGCTATATACTTCATCCGGAGTTATATTCGAAAACTGAAGCTAAGAACGCGCAGCTGAAAATTGGTGCACAGGAGACCGACAAGGATGGTGGGATGGAAAAAGAGAAAGAACCTTTCAAGAAGCACAAAGAAAGACGGAGCAGAAACAGAGGGAATCAAGATGCGAAAATGAAACATATATGGAATCATAAAGGAATGATAAAATAGCAAACCAATGATGTGAAGACTAATAATCAATTTGAAACCCTACAAGACAAAGAGGACTAGAAGAAAGGAGGGGAAGACAAAGAGAATAAATTAGAGGAGAAAATCGAGAACAAGGTTGATGAGAATAATAATGGTAGCTTTAAGGTTGAATCAACGAAGGAGTGGGTGAACGCGAGCTTCCAGCAAGAAGGAGAGGGGAATAAATCCAACACTAAAGGACCAAGGGGATCTGAAGTCAAGGCTATTAATGTAGGGACTCTAGGCAAAAGAAAAGAGACAATTCAAGGTCAAAATGATCTAGTGGATTTAGGGAGTGCTAACAAGGGTGAAAATTGGATAAATCCCATGGTCAACAATGATCAAGAGGATGAAACAAATGATAAAAATTATAGTAACTCCATTCTAGTCACTACCAGTTTTTAAGGGGATGCAAGTATCAAGTTAATCTCTAAAGGGGACCCTTCGGACTTAGCAAACAACAACAATACTGTTGAAGATCCATAGGGGGTGGCAGAACAGGAGAACATTATTCGTGTAGCCAAGGATAAAGATCATTCCCCTAGGCCAGTGGATGCTCTTCAAAGAGGAATAAAGAGGAGCCAGTGAACTCTCCCTCTTCAAGTCAAAACAAGAAGAAACTAGGATTGGGGGGGGGGTCACAGTCTCCAATGATTGACAAACTCTTATTCTGAAATATCAGGTCAGTTATGACTCAAAAATCTTTTGAAAGACTAGTTGACCTGAATAAGAACCATCATTATTCATTTATTAGTCTCTTGGAACCTTTTCAAGAGTCTTCAAAATTGACTCACTATGCAAGAAGATTGGGCTTTGGTATACTTACAGTAATTCCTCATCTAAAATTTGGATCTTTTGGTCCGATGATTGGTATGTGGAAAACATAGAAGATACTGGCCAGCAAGTCACTATAACTTTCAAATACAACTTGAAGATCTTAAAAATAACATTAGTTTATGCTAGATGTAGTATGGTAGAGAGATTAGAATTGTGGGAAGCACTTCAAGGAGTTGCTGATAATACTCAATCAGCTTGGTTGGTAGGGAGTAACTTCAATACTATTCTCTCCGAGAAGGAGAAGATGGGGGGACTTCCCTTCTTATTTTTCCTTGGTGGAATTAAAGTATAAGGGCATCCAATTCACCTAGTTGAATGACAAAATAGAAAATGAATGCATATTTGAAAGTTTGGATAGAGCGCTAGTAAATCAGGATTTCCTCAACTTGCTCCCTTCCTCAAAACTACATCATCTTATCAGACAAGGGTCTGACCATGTCCCCCTCCATGTAGTATGTAACTCTTAGATGTTGAATGGTAGGAAACCTTTCAGATTTCTTAGTGTCTGGGTTAAGCACAAACAATATATGGATGTTGTGAAGGAGAATTGAAGGGCAGGTTTTGTGGGTGATTCGTTCACTGAATTTTATGCAAAGCTCAAAAGCATTAAAAAGGCACTGGTACTATGGAGTAGAGAGGCCTTTAGGGACATTTTTCAAAAAGTGGCTACTCTGGAGGATGAAGTTAAAATTAAGGAGGTCCAGTTTGAGATGAACCCCTCAGAAGCTAATAGGGAGGATCTTAACAGGGTCAATGTTGAACTAAAAAATATTGGCATTTAAAAGAGGAATTTTGGAGGCAAAGGGCTAGTATGAGATGGTTTGTGGATGGTGACAGGAACATTAAATTCTTTCACGATTATATTAATAGTAAAAGGAGAAGGTTGAGGATTGATGAAATTATCATCATGGAGGGGGATGTGATTAATACTGATGAAAACACTGGGGGTGAGGTGGCCAAATATTTTGAAGTGTAATTCACAGAAGACAAATTGGCAGATGACTTTGGAATGCTGGATTGCATGCCGAAACTAATCACAGAGGAAAAGAATGAATCTATCACCAGGATGCTGAGTGGAGAGAAAATTAAGAGGGTAGTTTTTGATCTAAATGGTGGCAATGCTGCTGGACTAGATGGTTTCATAGGAACCTTCTATCAATAGTGCTGGGAAGTTATGGGTGGAGATATTAAGAAGATGACAAGGGCCTTCTTCTGTGGTTAACTATTAAGGTTCATCACTCACACCAACTTAGTCCTTATTCCAAAAAAGGATAAAGATCAAGCAGCTAAAGGATCTGAGACCTATTAGCCTCTACAACTTTGTGAATAAATCCATTCTAGGTTAATCCTAGAAAGATTAACACCAGTGGTGCCAAAGATCATCTCTAAAAATCGATCAGGTTTTGTGAAGGGCAGAAGCATTGCAGAAAATGTCCTATCGGCATAGGAAATAATAAGGGACATTAGAAAGAGGAATAAAACTCACAAGTGGTGGTGAAATTGGACATGGCCAAGGCCTATGACAGAGTTTCCTGGGTTTTTCTAACTATGGTCCTAAGGAGGTTTATTTTCTCATAAGTTTTTATTGATTTAGTGTGGAGGCTGATTAGCAACAATTGGTATTCTATCCTCATCAATAGTCAATCTCAGGGATTCTTTTAGTCTTCTAGAATGTAAAACAAGGGGATCCCCTATCCTCAATTCTCTTTATTGTTGTTGCTGAAGTGCTCTCTAGGAGTCTGAATAATCTAATCTTGGATGAGAGGTATTTGGGATTTGGCATGCCTAAGTGGTGCCCATAAATAAATTATCTTGCCTATGCAGATGACACTATATTATTTGGATCAAGAGACAAGCACTCCATAATACAAATGATGAAGGTTATCAGTGGTGATGAGCAAGTTTCTGGACAAATGGTGAATAAGTAAAAAAGCTTCTTCTATGTTCATGATAAGATCCCCCTGATTATCACCTTAAGAATGAGAAAACTCACTGGTCTAGGGATTGGCAATTTTTCATTCATTTATCTAGGTTTCCCTATGTTCTATAGAAGAAAAAATTTCTCTTATTTTAAAGGACTGCTGAGCAAAATTTCTAAGAGAATCAGGAGTTGACATAGCAAGCTTAGGGCCTAGACGTGACACGACGAATGGGAAGCCCAAAGACAACCCAAATAAACCTCTTAGCATATCGTGTACATATCCTTGGTTGCAGAAATAAATTAAACAAATATAAGAGTCAAATAAATGAAAAGGAAAATGGACTAAGGGAAACAATTTGTACTAATGATAGAGTAAGAAGAGTCAAGAATCAATAACACAATCAATCTATGACATAATATCCAACAACACCTCTAATATAGATTAGAGAAGGGGGCCAAGACACTTTCCTGGCTCACCCTCATTTAACAAGTATCCAACATAAGAACAAGAATCTATAAAGCATGAAAGCGAATAGCTATCGCCCTCGAACTTGAGGACTCACCAACTAGCTTCTTCACAAGAACAAACTAGCCATAAGGAAAGGGAGGATGATCAAATAGAGCTCCAGTTCCTACATGGTAATACCATGTAGGCATAGAGTATGAGTTAGTATGTTTGAATGTACTAAGTGTGCGAGATGTAATGCAGCAGAATCATGAGCCATAATAACAAGATTTTTTACTTATTCATAATCAATAAACATAAGCTCAATATGCCATGTGTAATCAATGCGTAGTATGAAACATACTTAAGAATAATCGTACGTGCATATCTTGTTTAACACCATAAAGTAACATGAATGGATTATCCAACTACCTTGTACTAGAGGGTGAGGGATATAACATAGGTCATAACCCCTTCTAGAAGGTAATGGGTAATACATGAGGATAGAGAAGTAGCGTAGGTCATAACCCCTACATATAAGCATGAGATAATACAACATATTGGACCACACATGAGGGTGAGGCGTACTACATAGTTTATAACCCCTATATGTTAGTACATAACATTGAATCGCGTATAAGGGTGAGACCTACCACATAGTTCATAACCCCTTCATATGAGTATAAGATATTTCATAACATCAAATCATACATGAGGGTAAAACTTGAGAATTTTTGTCAAGACATTTTATCAAACACTTGGTGGGTGTGTAACGCTTGTTCAAAATCATATAATTTGAGCGTGAAATCATGTGAGAAAACTCATTGAAAATCAATCCACCAACATATTGTAAAACCTTTATGTAGATACGTTGAAATCCATCATCAAATCTCATAATAGATCATAATATCATAACTCAAAACATACATAGTCTCAATAGGAAAAACCAACTCATAATATTATATTAAGATAAATGGACATGCATATTTAATCAACATTTCATAAAATTCCAACATATTTAATGCTTAAAATCTATGATAAAAGACACTCATAAATAATACAACTTGAAAACATACAATTCTTATAGAATAGGAAGATTGGGCACCATAAGTGAAAGGACCCAATGGTTGAAACCCACATACCTTATACTTGAAT
The DNA here is from genome assembly GCA_011800125.2 of Solanum clarkiae. Lineage (NCBI taxonomy): Eukaryota > Viridiplantae > Streptophyta > Magnoliopsida > Solanales > Solanaceae > Solanum > Solanum clarkiae. Next base: position 17,331 of record JAABOM020101970.1, on the reverse strand, counting down.
TTTCTTGATGTAGACTTGAAGCTTGAAATGAAGTTCTTGAGATTCGGAATTAAGCTTAAGACATTTGAATTTGGATGAAATATTTGGTTAAGAGTTAGAGAGGATTTTGAGAGTGTTTTGAGTGATATAGAGTTGAAAAATGGCTAAGTATAGGTGTTTTACGCATAGTTGGGCATGGGGCCAAGACGCCAATGTCTTAGGGCTGAAACAGGAAAATCAAGGAAGTGCAACCACTACTACGCAATGGATCTGCGTCGCGGAGGTGTCGAGGACTCACACTGTTTTTAAAAAATTTTGCAAAAAATGTTTTTCACTACGAATTTTCTAAAATCTGGGTTATACTCATTTCCCACTCAATTTAGCCCCCGATCAAGAATATAAAGTTAGATTTTTGATATCATGCACAGATTTGAGATATATGAAAATTACGATTATGGATATTTTCGAGGCACATTTTCGGGGCGTTCCAATATCTCCCCTTTGGGAATATTCATCCCTGAATGTCAAAGAAACATACAGAAGAAAAGTAATCATGAAGATTTCAAGACGACATGAATGCAACAAATGCATTTGAACATCATCTTCAAAATCTCAACATGAATGTCAAAATCACTATAATCTTGTCAATATAAACCTGAATGCATGCAAATGACACACAAGGCTGAAACTTAAGACTTAAAATCATAAAATGGACTTAGTTTTCTATATTAAGCTTGAATAGAATGAAGAGGTACGGATATCGCCTCTTCATGTGCGCTCCGACTCCCCAAGTGATGCTTTCGACTTGTTGATTCCTTTAAGGACCCTTGACGGTGCTACATCTTTGTTTCTCAACCTTTCCATATGTCCTTCCAATATCTCCACTGGGACCTCCTCATTGGTCATCTCATCTTTCACAACACCCACAATCTCAAAGAGTTCTATAACACTTGCGTCACCAACACATCTCCTCAACATAGATACACGAAAGACCGATGTACCATATCCATTTCCCCAGGCAATTCCAGTCCATAAGTTACTTTACTAATTTCCCCTCAACACTCTATAAAGACCCACAAACCTTAGGCTCAATTCTCTTTCTTGTCAAATCAGATCACACCCTTCATTGGTGGGACTTTCAAGTGCACCCAATCATCAACACAAGTATACATAGCCTACCTTAGTACCTAAGGATGCCATCTCCTCCTTGGGAGGAAACCTCCACTTCACCATCTACCACCAAAGCATTCAACTCTAGCAAGGCGGGGTCAAAGTCTTGCTTTAACTTGACCTCATCAACCAAAGAAGATTTGAGACCATCAAAACCACTACACTACCATTCTCAACTTCATCCAACCTCATTCCAACCTAGCCAACTGGTGTACTTATTTAACCATCACTTTGTTACCCAAGATTCATACTTATCATATTTAACAATCGACCTCTCATCCCTCAAGATTTGTAGTATCTCCCTCAAATGAGTCACAAGCTCTTCTTCACTTTGGAAAGAAATCAATATACCATCCACAAAACTACCACAAACCTACCAAGGTAGGGTTTAAAGACCCTATTCATGAGATCCACAAACATAGCCGGGGCATTGGTCAAGCAAAAGACATTACCATAAATTCAAAATATCGGGAAGGACATCAAGAAACTTATTGACTACTAGAATCGACTCAATAGGAAAAACTTTAGACTCAACATCCCCTAACCCTTACGAGATCAATTCAGTCCTTAAGACAAGAAATGAATCTACCCTCAACTACCACTTTACACTTCTCTACTTAAGTACGGACTCATTAAGGAATTAGATTCTAACTTTATGGGCTCTACAATCAATGGATGTATGATATGCATGTAACCAATCTACTCCAAGAATAACCCCATAATCCACCATGACAAGTTCGACAAAATCACAAGACAAAGCTTCATGCAAATGGGGAAACCCTTGTAAACCTTTTCTAGCAATAATAGACTCACCAATAGGGTAGACACCAAAATAGTTCACATAACAATTCGGAACATAGATGAAACTTACTAGCAACAAAGGAATAATGAAGGAAATAGTGGTTCTTGGACTTATTAATGCATGCACATCAAAATAAAAAATCTTTAACATACTGGTAACAACATCGGGCACCTCATCCTCTCCTTGCCTCCCTCGAAGAGTATAGAACCGATTATGTCGTCGAGTATCCCCTTGTTGGCCTTCTTGAACCCCTTGATCAACATGTCCACCTTGCCCTTGAGGATGATCATTTTTACCCTTCTTTCGAACATAAGGTCAATCAATAAGCTTATGGCTACTCTTCCACACCCATAACACACATTTGAATCCTTCAGACATTTGCTATGATGATGTTTCTCACATTTTTGGCATTTTGGAAAACTCACCCCACCATTTCCACCTTGGACCCTTGGGTTGAGCACCCCATTGTTAGCAAATCTCTTGTTTGGAGCATTGGAGGACCCTTGGCCTTGAAATTTCATGAGCTTGTTAGAAGCGGTCACCCTTAGCACTTTGATAACCACCCTTATACCGAGCCCTCTTAGACTCCCTACATCTCCTCTTCCTAATCTTCTCCCCCTTGAGTTGTTCAGCATATGTCATGAGCAGGGACAAGTCCATATCACCCACTATCATGGCGGTACAATACTCTTCATTCACCAAGTTGGACAATTCTGACACAAACTTGTTCATCCTTGATCTAGGGTCGGAATAAAATGTGGAGCATACTTGGAAAACTTGTTGAACTTGAGAGCATACTCCCTCATACTCATGGAACCTTGCTTGAGGTTCATAAATTCCATCATTTTAGCCTCTTTCAATTCTATAGGGAAGAACCGGTTCAGGAAGGCATCTTTGAACTCCACCCAAGGAATAACATCATGATTTCCCCTCTCCACTTTCCATAGAACAAACCAAATTTGAGCTATACCTTTTAGTTGATAAGCCGCTAGATCTTCCTTTTCCTCTGAACTTACACCAATGATGGATAGCACCTTATATACCTTATCTATGAACTCTTGGCGGTCTTCCTCCGCCTTGGACGCATGAAACTCCGGAGGATTCATTCTAGTGAAGTCCTTCACTTTTGAGGTGGGAGTATGAGCATGAGGATCTTGGGCCCCTTGATTCAATTGGTTAGTCATTGCATGAGCCAACATAGTAATGGCATTCTGTAATTCAACTTCGATAGCCCCTCCATCTTGAGGAGCTTGAGGAGTGGGGTAAGCTAGTTGCCCCCTAAGTGCACGGGGCGTCCTTGGTCTTCCTCTTTGTAGGGACATGATCTAGAAGAGCAAAAAACATTCAATAGGGGAAAAAACCTTATCTTACACCTAAAACACGATATAGACCATGAAGAAGTGAAACGTTTTCTAAAACACCTCATAGCCTCTAATTCATACTTGTGGCACGCTTCACAACCATGAATAAGACTCTAATCGATGCGGTGTGTTAGATTTCGAGGACCATTAATAATCTAGTGCTCTGATATCAAGTCTGTCACGACCCAAGCCTAGGGCCTAGACGTGACATGGCGAATGGGACGTCTGAAGACAATCCAAACAAGGCTCTTAGCATATCGTGTACACATTCTTGGTTATGGAAACAAATTAAACAAACACACGAGTCAAATAAATGAAAGGGGAAAGAGACTAAGGGAAAAAATTCATACTAATGATAGAGTAAGAAGATTCAAGCTTCAATAACATAATCAATCCATGACATAATATCCAAGGACACCTCCAACATAGATTACCAAGACACTTTCTAGGCTCACCCTTATTTAACAAGTATCCAACATAAGAACAAGAATGTATTAAGCATGAACGAGAATAGCTATCGCCCTCGGACTTGAGGACTCACCAACTAGCTTCTTCACAAGAACCAACTATCCACGAGGAGACGGAGGATGATCAAATTGAGCTCCGGTTTCTACATGGTAACATCATGTAGGCATGAGTATGTGTTAGTATGTCTGAATGTACTAAGTATGCGAGATGGAATGCAACAAGAATCATAAGCCATAATAACAAGATGCTTATTCATAACCAATAAACATAAGCTCAATATGCCATGTGTAATCAATGCATGGTATGAAACATGCTTAAGAATAATCGTACTTGCATATCTTGTTTAACACCATAAAGTAACATGAATACATCATCCAACTACCTTGTACTAGAGAGTGAGGAATATAACATAGGTCATAACCCTTTCTAGAAGGTAATGGGTAGTACATGAGGGTAGAGGAGTAGCATAGGTCATAATCTCTATATGTAAGCATGAGATAATACAACATATTGGATTGCACATGAGGGTGAGGCATACCACATAGTTCACAACGCCTACATGTGAGTACATAACATTTAATCGCGTATAAGGGTGAGGCATACCACATAGTTCATAACCCCTTCATATGAGTATAAGATATTGCATAACATCAAATCATACATGATGGTAAGGTGTACAACATAGTTCATAACCCATTCATATAGAAATTCGACCTTGTACTAGAGGGTAAGACATATAACATAGTTCGTAACCCCGTCTAGTAGGCTTCATTATTCACAAGAGCATAAACCTTAGCATAAGAACTCAATAATTCATCAACAATGGAGACTTGTAAAAATCTGCAATAGGTCATAGTAAAACTTGAAAATTCTTGTCCATGACATTTTATCAAACACTTAGTGGGTATGTAATGCTTATTCAAAATCATGCAATTCGAGCATGAAATCATGTGAGAAAACTCAATGCAAACCAACTCACCAACATATTGTAAAACCCTCATGTAAGATACCTTGAAATCCCTCATCAAATCTCTTAATAGATCATAATTTCATAGTTCAAAACATACATAGTCTCAATAGACAAAATCAACTCACAGTATAAGTTTAAGATAGATAGACATGCATATTTAATCAACATTTCATAAAATTCGAACATATTTCATACTTAAAATCCATAATGAAAGATACCCGTAGATAATGCAACTTGAAAACATGCAATTTTCATAGAATAGGAAGATTGGGCACCATGAGTGAAAGAACCCAATGATTGAAACCCACATACCTTATACTTGGATTTTTTTGATGTAGACTTGAAGGAGACTTGAAGCTTGAAATAGAGTTCTTGAGATCCAGAATTAAGCTTGAGACACTTGAATTTGGATGAAATATTTGGTTAAGTGTTAGAGAGGGTTTTGAGAGTGTCTTGAGTGATATAAAGTTGAAAAATGGCTAAGTATAGGTATTTTTATGCATAGGTTGGCATGGGGCCAAAACCCCAATGTCTTATGGCCGAAATTGGAAAATCAAGGAAGTGCAACCACTACTTCCGACGGGTTCATGTCGCGGAGGTGTCACGGACCCACACCATTTTTGAAAGCTTTTGCGAAAATTATTTTTCACTATGGGTCTCCTAAAATCTGGGTTATACTCATTCCCTACTTAATTTTGCAACCTGATCAAGAATATAAAGTCTAATTTTTGATACCATACATAGATTTTGAGATATATGAAAATTACAATGGGCATTTTTGGGGTGTTTCAATTGAGCAGATTCATAAAATGTTTGCCTCCCTTTTTTAGAGCAAGGTTGGAGGAGAAAGAGGTAAACACTGGGTGAAGTGGGAGGACTTGTGTTATCCCTATAGGAAGGTGGGGTGAACTTTAGATCTCTACATGATACTACCAAGGCCCTATTTGCAAAATTATGGTGGAAATTTAGGACCTCAGTGAACTCTATATGGAGCGCCTTCATGTGGAATAAATACTATAAGAAATCCTATCCTCTAATTGCAACAAATAGGGGTGGATCCTGTATATGGAAGAAGACAAAAATCAGGAATGAGGTGGATCATGACATCTGGTGGCAAATCCAGGAAGGGTACAATGAGCTTCTGGTTTGATAATTGAACAAACAAGGAGCTCTATACTATATAGTCGACCAGGCAAGGGAAGAGGAAACTAAGGTTAGGGACTTCATAAGTAATGGAAGATGGGACAGAGAGAAACTAAGGGAGCTAATTGATGAAGACCTTGTGGATTACATAATTAATAACATTCAACCAGCATTGTATGAAGAGGCAGATATAGCATAGTGGATGGCCCAACCAAATGGACAATTTACTACAAAGTCTACCTTTCAATGTCTTAGAAGAAAAGAAGGAAGAGATTTGGTGGATGGAAAACCTATAGATCAAAGGAATACCTTTCAAAATAAGTTTTTCTTCTAGTAGAGAGTTTGGAAAAGAAAGGTTGCTACAGAGGACACTTAAGAGAATGAAAATCAGCTTGGCCTCTAGGTGTTACTGCTATGAAGATGGAAAGGAGGAATTCATGTCACACCTTTTTTTAACAGCCCCGATAGCCTTAAAATTATAGACACAGTTTGCTTCTTATATGTGGTCTGATTGTGGAGGTGAATCATCTGCAACAGTAATTTACCAAGTGGTGGAGGGTTGAGACAACATCAAGAATCCAACCAATCATCTGCAACAGTAGTTTACCAAGTGGTGGAGCGATTTGCTAGAAAAGGGATTCATAAGGCTGAGTGTCTCTCCATGGGGGTGCTCCGATCTTGTTCGTATGAAAGAAAGATAGTTTCCCTTAGGATGTGTATTTACTATTGTCAGTTGAATAAGGTGACAATAAAAAATAAGTATCCCTTCCGAGGATTGACAACTTGTTTGACCAACTTTAGGGTGCTATTGTTTTCTCTAAGATAGACCTCAGATCAAGCTATCACCAATTGAAGGTAAGAGAATGTGACATCTCGAAGATGGCTTTTCGAACACAATATGGTCATATTTTGAGTTCTTAGTAGTGTCACTTGGATTGACAAATGTACCTGCGGCCTTTATGGTCCCGATGAATAGAGTACTCATATAGTATCTTGACATATTCATGATCCTGTTCATCGATGATATTCTGGTATATTCTAGAGATGAGGAGGAGCATGCCAATCACCTCAGAATCACTTTGTAGATGCTCAGAGATAATGAGTTATATGCAAAGTTTTCTAAGTGTGAGTTTTGGCTCAAATTTGTGGCTTTCTTAGGCCATGTGGTTTCTGGAGATGGAATTCGAGTGGATACTAAAAAGATTGAGGCGGTTAAGAACTAGCCAAGATGTAACACACCACACCTTACATATACTAGTTTTATGCAAATAGAACATGATGTGGCTTGCCTAATTTAGCAACCATTTTTAAAAGTGCTTGAATTTCAAATAAAGGACTATATGTACGTCTAACGTTTAAGATGAGTGAGTGTATATAAGTTTTAATCCAAATTGTAGAGGTAGAGGCCTTAAAAGAAGTGAGAGAATTGAGGTGCTGGTAGGACTTAGGAAGCTAGCAGGTGAGTCACCTACTTGCTTAGCTTAAACTTACTAGCTAGACGGAGACGAGGCCCGACACCGAATTTGTCCAAGTTCGATAATTAATAAAGTCCGGGTTAAGGGTGTGACTTGAGCTCACATTTTATCATCGTAAATGGACAATATTTACAACCCAATAAGAATAGGAAAAAGGACCCAAGTACAGCACAACTTAATGATTTGGGCCCAACCTAAGTAAGAAGAAAGGGGAAAAATTGGCAGTCAAGGCCCATCAGTTTGCAACCCAATAAGGCCCAAGTGAAGGGGGAAAAAAAGGTACATTACTAACTTGATAAAATAATGCCTAAAATATAAAAGAAAGTTGACCAAAGAAATCCTTTAAAAGGGGTTACAAGCAACATCTTTAAGTCATTCTTAGACTTGGAAAATTTCAGCTTTCACAAGGGTTATTTGTTATTCTTTCTTGACTTTGTAAAGCAGCCACAAGAAGCTTTTAGGGTTGTTAAAGAGGCCCTCAACATTGAAGGTAAAGGTAAGTAAGTATAATTATGTATTTATGATGGTTTTTCATGAAAAACAAGCGAACTAGGCTAGTATTATTTGTGCTAAAATTTTGGACAACATGTGTTCCAAGATTATTGTACACTTTTCTTGTTTATTTGGGAGCTTTTCCCTTCTTGGTTGGATTGATTATGAAGGTAGGTTGTTGCTCTTAATGACTTTGGTTCTGTAATGATGTAGAAAGGCTGCAGCACCATTTTTACAGTCTGCAAAAGTGAGTTCTTATATGATATCACAATTGTGTTCTTAGTACGAACTTATGGGCTGGTAGTTGGGAATTGTTGTTCCACGACCTCCATCTACTTTGGGGCTATTTTTGGACTGTTTTAAGGCTGATTTTATGAATGAGTATGTTATATATAGTTTGGTTGAAGTTAAAATAGATTTGGGATTGTTTACTTCGAACGTAGCGAGACGACGTAGTGTTATAGCCCCTACATGTATGTTATGTATAATTGTTATGTGTTGTGCATTGTGAGCTGTTGTAAGACTGTTATGGCACTAAAATAAGATGCACATGATATGTACATGAGAATATGTATTAGAAAATATGATTAGAGGTGCAAATGTTGAAAGAATACGCTCGAGTTTATAATTATATGCTTACTGACCGTGTATTTTTTTTATGAGATTGGGCTGCTAAGATGTATCTATTGACTGCTAATGCTAGTTTTATCACCTACTATATTATAGATAAATATTTGGAGGAAGGGAAGGTTTCTTGAGGTAATAGCGAGGTTGTACAACGAGGTGTGTAAGGCTACTCGATTTCGTATTACTTGGCATGAAATCTAGATTCTTCCTAGGCACATAAAGGCACTTACCAACTCCGACACAACTATTAACCATGTCTTTACTCTTTCACATATTCATGTGCTCCCATACATAGTCACCTTCAAATCTGCATACATACATAGATACCAAGTTATATTTGTTCTTGTTGATAAATAAAGTTCACGAGTTGTTTCATCTCATGCGCATTTCATTATTTGTGTAACGTACTTTTTTCATTATCTTATTATCTTGTATTATTATTTACATGTCACATGCTACATCTACAGTCTTACAACTCTAATATTATGACCACCAAAAGAATTATGTCAACGGTAATTGAAAGATAAAGTAAAGTATATTGCTTATTGATGGGTGGTAATCTGAGGGGTGGAAGAATCACCTAGCCAGAGTCGATCCCATTATGGGGGGTAGGACTAAAAGTAAAAGGAAAAGCTTAGCCCGATATATATTTACCACTGATTAGCTGGTCATTTGTATTACATATTTTGTACATAGATTATACAGTAAAGGTAAAGTAATGAAAAGAACATAAAATACATGATTCCACAGTATAACTAAAGGTGGTCTCTTATCCTTACACCAATACATAGTTTCATTTGAGTTGTTACTTCATATACAATATTTCCTGCTTTATATATTCAGTACATTATCTCACACTGATGTCCCTTACGGGGGACCTGCATTTCATGCTACAGGTACAAGTGTTAGTAGCTCTCCTCAGTAGGAGTACAGGATATCCAACTGTTGTTACCAAGCTCCAAGTTGCTTCAGAGCTTTGTGTGTCTAGAGCTTATATTTTTGTATTGTATATTTAGTTGAGACGGGGCCTATCTAGACCCTTATCATATACTTTTCCTTATCTAGAGGTTTTGTAGACTATGTAAATTAAAGTGTGGTCATGTCTCGTACCTTAGATATCGTCGCCCCAACGACCTAGTCATATGCATTTCCTTTTGGCTTGTTATTACTGTTTACTTTCTTGAAAGCATGTTGAATATAGAAATTCCTTGTAATATCTATAGAAAGTGCATGGATACATGTTGGTTCTCCCGAGCCTTATCGGCAACGGGTGCCAGTCTGCCTTGACGGGACTTTGGGCGTGACACAAGACCAACCTCACCGACTGAGATAAAGGAGTTTTTTGGGATTGGCCGGCTACGACCAAAGGTTTTTTGATGGAATTTCTTCCCTATCCACACCATTGACTAAATTGACTCAGAAGAAGGTCAAGTTTCAATGGTCTGACGAGTGTGACAGAAGTTTCTAGGAGCTGAAGACGAGGTTAACTACTGCACTAGTGTTGACCTTGCCCGATAGAACGGATGCATTTGTTATCTACCGCGATGCTTCGAGAGTGGGATTGGGATGTGTGTTGATGAAGGGGGAAGGTTGTTGCCTATGCTTCTAGAAAGCTTAAGGTGGATGAGAAGAATTATCCCACTCATGACTTGGAGTCGGCAGTAGTGGTGTTTGCTCTCAAATTGTGGTGCCACTATTTATATGGAGCACATGTTGATGTATTTACAAACTACAAGAGCCTGAAATGTGTTTTCACCCAGAAAGAGCTTGACTTGAGGCAGAGGAGATGCCTTGAGTTGCTCAAAGACTATGACATAAACGTCCCCTACCATCCAGGTAAAGCTTATGTGGTTGTTGATGCTCTTAGCAGATTGTCCATGGGAAGCACCGCCCATATGGAGGAGGGGAAGAGAGAGTTAGCCAAAGAGGTTCACAAACTGGCCCAATTGGGGGCTCAGTTAGACGAATCAGGCGAAGGAGGAGTTTTTATGCATAATGGGTTAGCATCATCCCTAGTAGTGGAGGTGAAGGAGAAACAAGATCAATATCCTATCTTATTACAACTAAAGAAGGATGTGCATAAGTAGAAGGTGATGGCTTTCGCCAAAGGGGGAGATGGGGGTATTAAGGTATCAAGGCAGATTGTGTGTTCTTGATGTTGATAATGTTAAGATATTCCATCCACCTAGGGTCTACCAAGATGTACCATGACCTGAGGGAAGTCTACTAGAGGAGTGGAACGAAGAAAGACATTGCTGAGTTTGTTTCCAAGTGCCCAAATTACCAACAAGTTAAGGTTGAGCACCAAAGGCCCTATGGAATAGCTCAAAATTTTGAGATTCCAGAGTGGAAATAGAAGATGATTAACATGGACTTCGTCACAGGCTTACCGAGGTCCCGAAGGCAACAAGATTCAATTCAGGTAATAGTTGATCGGATAACAAAATCTGCACACTTCTTAAAACTCAAGATGACTAACACCACGGAGGATTACACCTGATTATATCTAAAGGAGATTGTTAGACTGCATGGAGTCTCTTTGTCTATCATCTCGGATAAAGGATCTCAATTCACCGCCCTATTTTGGAAATCTTTTCAGAAAGGTTTAGGTATAAAGGTACACCTTAGCACTTCTTTTTACCCGCAGACTGATGGCCAAGCAAAGCATACTATTTAGATGTTGGAGGATACGTTAAGAGCCTGCGCCATTGACTTTAAATGTAATTGGGATGACCATTGCGTTTGATAGATTTTTCTTACAACAACAGCTTCATTTCGAGCATTCAGATGACCCTAAATGTGGCACTCTATGAGAGAAGGTATAGATCGCTGATAGAATGATTTTAGGTAGGTAAAGCAGAGTTGATTGGACCAGACTTGGTTCACCAAGTTATGGAGAAGGTGAAGACATTCGAGAAAGGTTGAGAGCTACCAAGAGTTGGTAGAAATCCTACACAGATGTTAGAAGAAGAGACTTAGAGTTTGAGGTCAATGATTGGATGTATTTGAAAGTGTCAACCATAAAGGTGTGATGAGGTTCAAAAAGAAAGGAAACTTGAGTCTGAGGTACATTGGCCCTTATCAAATCATAAATTTAGTGGACAATGTGGATTATGAGTTAGGCTACCACCAAATTTAGTGGCTATCCACCCGCTCTTTCATGTTTCTACGCTCAAAAAGTGTTTGGGAGATCCACAATTGGTAGTGCCTGTTGAGAGTCTTGGAGTGAGAGACATCTAAGTTATGAGGATATTCTTATCCAAATCCTTTATCATCAGGTTTGCAAGCTGAGAACCAAAGAGATTGCATCTATCAAAGTATTGTAGAGGAACTAATTCATAGAAGAGGCTACTTGGGAGTTGGAGGAGGACATGAAAGTCAAATACCATCATTTATTCCTACCTGTTGATGATGAGAGAGTTGAATGTAATGATTCACATCTAAATCCTTTAATTCCCATTCCTTAAGTTCTCCTTTTATTCTAGTATGATAGACAATAGAGCTCTAGAGTCCGAGTAAGGATTGATGTGATGTATTGACTGTTTGATTGTTTTACTTGTTGAGTGTCTTGATTTATTGATTAGATGGGTGAGTGAGAGATAGTTGATTGTTAGAGTCCACAGGGGAATTCATGCTTTGACCTAAATCCCTATATTTCTCATCATTTGAGGATGACTGATCCCCAAGAGGGAGATAATGTAACACCCCTACCTAATCTAGAGTAGATACACAGATGATGTTGAGAAAAGACTAAGAAAAATTGCTGAAGAAGGATTCAGAGGGCCGTTTATGTCCCGCAGATAGATCTACGACTTGTATAACGGGTCTCGTAAAACCCCCAGATGACTTGTTTCCTAAATCTGAGGCATATATATGAGTTAGTATACGACCAGTAATGTAATCCACGACTCATAGATTGGTTTCGTAAATTGATGCTAAAAGTATCAACTTTTCAATATCTTGAATTACGAGTTAGCAGACGACTCGTAGGACATTTTACTACATGTAGAAGAGGTTTCGTGACAAATTCTAGTAACTCAATTTTTAGGACCCCTTGCTTACGAGAGGTCGTCTATGACTCGTGGAATGGTCTATGACCCATAGACAGGGTCTCGTAGACTCAGGCGACAATTTTCAAGAAGGGTAATTTTGTCTATTCTTGTCCCTTTTAATTTAACCCTTGGATGTTTTGGACTTAATTTAAGTCCTGAAAGAAACCCCAGGTGTATTTTCCATAATTCTTCACCTTAGGGATTTCTTGAGAGCCCTAGAGGAGGGAGAAGAGCAAGAGTTCTTAATTCTAACACGAGGATTAACTAGAGTTAGATTATTTCTTCTTTCTCCAGGTATGTAAGGCTTACTAAAGTGTGGAACTACATTCGTTCACACACCCCTTTCATCTACTTGAGTCAAAGGTTGGAAAAGAGTTGGGATTTGGGAATTCTATGATCCAAATATAGAAATTCCTTTATTTATTATGAATTCTCCTGATAATGTATGAAGTACTTGCTGCATTGCATAATTTCTGACATGAAATTTAGGTAAAGTCTTATACTTGATAGCATGAACCTTAAATTGCATGATTTTATGAAATTCTATTTATGTTACTAAATTAGGGTTGAGTCTGAGTATCTGAGTTGGTTAAATTGAGTATGAGGAGCATGTTGTATTAAGTCACATACACTGCTATATATTTTTACCTTGCTTGCACCATATTATGAGTCCTAATGAATGAGTCTGAATGACCATTCGAGTCTGAGTTGAGTTGATTTCCTTCATGGACTAACTGAGTTGATGAGTAACTGAGGTGAGTTGAGATGAGATAACCTAATGAGGTTGAGATTTGACTGGCTTACTGAAAATTGAGGATTGATTTGATTGATGAGTTGAGCATATTTTAATCTTGGGAGGAGTATCGAGCATCGAGCCGGGAGCAAGTAATATCTACTCTAACCCACAGAACTACATTGCCAGCATAGAATAGTCGTACAACACATTCTGGCGACTTTTGTCCAAAAAAGTGGACGTTTACTATGGATCGATGAGAGAGTTGATCATCTTTTACCTTGGCAAGTTTAGGACAAACGTGACAATGACGTCGCCTTCATTGTGCATGACCAAACTAAATGTGATAGAATTAGATGTCTGTTAAGAGGAACTCCTAAGCAACACTGGTGAGCATTATATTTTAAACTGAGTTTATTTTTACTGAAAATATTTTAAACAACATGATTTACTTTAAATTTGCATGTACTGAGTTGAGGATGAGTTGTTGAGTCGAGATGAGTGAGTTTAGCCTTATTTTTTTGAGCTATTTTACATACCAGTATATTCTATGTACTGACGTCTATTTGGACCTGCATCATTTTATGATGCAGATACAGGTGATAGAAGACTTCAGCCTGCACACCATTGAAGTCTAAATCATTGCATCCCAGAGTTGGTAATCCCTCTTTGCATTCCGGAGGAGCCCTTTTATATTCTTACTTTCATGGAGTACTTTATTTCCTTTGATTTGAGGTGTCCATGGCTTGTCATGGCACCATCTAGATTATTGAGTAGAGGCCTCATAGTCATTGAGTAGAGGATTTGAGTATTTTTGTATTCTAAACTTATTTATTGGAAATTATATGTTAATTAAGCTATATTTTATTAATATGATGTCTTTCTATTTGAGTAATTTCTTCCGCTGTCGAGTCGATGTGATGATGAGGATAGGTGGTTCTCTTGAGGAATCAACAATATTTCTTCAAGTGCTGTCCACGCCAAGGTACTCTCTCGGGGCGTGACAGAAATTCCATCAATTAGATGGTACCAAGTCTAAACTGATTTAATTCCTTAAATATGATGATAAATCTTTCCTGTTGATTATAATACTGTCATTCTTTATTATTTTCTAAATAAGGTATGATCATTGTGTAATTGGGCGGAGAGATATAAAAGAAATTTCTTTCCATGTAGTAGATTATATTCTTTAATCCATTTAACCTTACATGAATTCCTCTTGATCTTAAAATTCTTGTGGCACTTAGACCTATAAAATAAAAAGATCCTTGCATTATGTGTTGGTGGTGGTACTGGAGAAATTATAGATAGCACTGTTGTGCTTGCCTACCTAGGAATAAGTGATATTTAAGTATTTTCGACCTTTTTGCCTTTTGATTTCTTCTTCTATATTCTATAAGTTTAACTATTTGAGTTGTATATGTACGTTTATCTCTACTATATTTTCTTATTTTTGAACTATAACACCAAAGTAGGTATTCTCTGTGTTGTGTTTTATGTATTGTTTAATTGAACTTCAGAAATACTAATGGACGAGATTTTAAAAATTCTCAATTGATTAAAAATGAAACCAAAAAGCTGTCAAGACAGGACAAATAGTACCCGGAAGGAATACAATGTCAATTTTAATTTGATGTCTTAGTTGACCTTACTTAGAGGAGTAACTTTGAGGATTTATTCTCTTCCGCTAGTGCCAGCTATCACTGACAATCATTTGTTCTTTACTTTGGTAAATGATATACCATTGTGAAATGAAAATGTTTATGCATTACTATTTGAAAGTGATTATAATGAGTCAAGTTATCTTTAAAATTTTACTCTTTAGATTGATCTCATTTCTTCAATTGATATATTTGCATCAGGATACTGCTCATATGTTTAATCAAATTAGATCAAAATCACAAATTAAGAGACTTAGGAAGTTCTTCCATCTCCAATGATAATGCCTTTATACGTGTTTCTACTGAGCTATTTATGGAGCATATTGCTTTTATATTTTCTAATTGATTTATTATTTTACTGATGACTCTGGTATTTGTCCTCTTTACAAATACCGTAAGTATATCCCTACTGAAGGAGTGTATCCACTAATATTTTTAAATTCAAATTGTTAATTCAAATATGGAAGAGTTCACTACTCCTTGATAATAAAGTGCTTTGTTTATTTGGTATTGTATTACATTTTGACTTCCAACTTACTATTCATTTACTGTAATAAATAACCCGTATCATTTTTTAGTGGATCAATATAACATACTAACGAATGGCAAATGCTTTTCCTTCGATATTAATGATATTTTCATTTAGTGTTCATTCTATTACTTCTGTTGTCTAACCTTACATGACAAGAAAACTTACAAAAATGGAATAAATGAGAGACAAATTGACATACAGAAAGATAGATTGAAGAAAAGATCATGCATATGAAGGAGGATCTATAGTGGTAGAACCATTTAAAAGAATAGTCAAAGCTAGATGAGATCAAAGAAGCAATAAGTGAAATTGAATCAACTCCACATAATTACTTATTTGTAAATTGTTTAGATGTACGAAATGCTTCTTAGAAAACATTTTGATGTTTATCATGAGTTGGGGTTGTATACTTTTGGGAAGGAGCTAGGGCTATGTACAATGACACCCCAATAGGTAGTTAGAATGCTGCTTGATTTGAGCTTTAGTTTATCCTTCTATTCATACTTTTGTAGATATTTCAGGACCCAAGCCTAGGGCCTAGACATGACACAGCGAATAGGGAACCCGAAGGAACCTCAAACAAGCCTCTTAACTTGTCATTACACATCAATGGTTGTGGAAGCATATAAAACATAAAAGAACTAGAATAGGGAAAAGGGGCTAAGGGAAAAGCTTGCACAATCTCATAATCAAGAGACAAGAGTCAAGATCATATAGATACATAACTTGTTCAACAACAACCTCTACTGCATAGACAAGAGCCGAGCCAAGAAAAAGCAACCGGGATCACCCTCATAGTTAGATAGAACATAAAGAAGAGTGTCTCAATACAAAACAAGAGAGTATAGACGAAGGTCCTCGAAGTGGAGGATTCACCAACTAGCTTGAATAGCACCGAACTAGCCACTTGGAGGAGGATGATCAACTCAGGCACCGATTCCTACATGATGATATCATGTAGGCATAGAGTATGTATTAGTACATTTGAATGTACTAAGTATGTAAGATGCAATGCAATAATAGCTATGCATCATAATCAAAATACATAATATTAAACACAAGACACAATATAACAATATGACATGTATGATCAATGCTTAGGCAAAATATGCTTAAGTAACTCATGCTCATATAGGATATCATATGTGTAGAAGAGACCAAGCTAGCTGTTCAAGGTACAAACCTCTCGGTGGTTGTGTGGTAAAAACCCCTCATATGGTTGATGATAATCATACCTTATCAACATGGTGGCGAAGTACAAATGCCCCACATGGTTGATGAGTACAAACCCTCAACATGGTTACCTGGGCTCTTATCCCCCCGGATTGGGTATAATCTAATGCGACACTTTATATAGAGTATATCATATACATAAGCTCATTTCATCATCATATAATCATCATATCATATCTCATGCTTTGGACCTTCAACTTCTCAAGAAACCACATCCGGATTTTATCAAACACTTAGAGGGTCTGTAATGCTAGTGTAAAACTATGAAATATAGAGATGAAATCATGCAAGAAAATCTATTATAAAACTATCAAACAACACCTTGCAACACTCTCAAGTAATATACATCAAAACCCCTTCTCAAATCTTAAAATAGATCAAAGATTTATAGCACAAAATATGGCAAAACAGTCACAACTGTACATAGTTTTAACATAGTGTGCAGCGAAATTCATAATAAGAAAGATCCATTTGTAAATCAACTTTAAATCATGCAATTTAAGTAAAAAGAGACTTGGGTATCATGGGTGAAAGAAACCCATGAAAGAAACTCATGTACCTTAGCTTAGAGATGAACTTGGTGAAGATTGGAGATGGAGACTTGAAGCTTGAAGAAGAACCTTGAAGGAGAAC
>JAABOM020101969.1:0-68205 GCA_011800125.2 Solanum clarkiae | reverse complement strand
CGAACTAAGAGAGTGTACTTCCACTTTCCAAATGAGGCAGTTCTTGAATGGGAAGGCAATGTTGGGGAACCAAAGGGTAAGTTTATCTCTTATTTTTAGGCTAGGAAGATGATATCTAAGGGATATATATGTCATTTAGTTAGAGTGAGGGATATGGAGGCAGAATCACCAATTCTTCAATTAGTTCCAGTAGTGAATGAATTTATTGATGTGTTCCATGAGGATCTTCCAAGTTTACCTCCAGAACGAGAAGTAGATTTTGGTATTGACTTACTACTCAACCTATTCCCATCCCTCTGTATAGAATGGCTCTGGCAGAACTGCGTGAATTAACGATCAGTTGCAGGGGGCCAAATGCTTTTCAAAAGTTGATTTAAGGTTAGGTTATCACCAAGTGATGGTGAAGGAGAAAGATATACCCAAGATAACTTTCAGGATATGCTATGGTCACTTTGAATTTCTTGTTATATCATTTGGGCTAACGAATGCACCACTAGTTTTTATGGATTTGATGAACATGGTATTCAAGCCATTCTTGGATGTGTTCGTGATAATATTTATAGATGTTATTTTGGTATATTCAAGATAAGAAGAGGACTATGCAAATCACTTACGATAGGTGTTACAAGTTCTTCGTGATCGACAATTATATGCCATGTTTTCTAAATATGAATTTTGGTTAAAACAATGGCATTCTTGGGTCATATTGTATCCGATGAGGGAATAAGGGTTGATTCACAAAAGATAGAGGCCGTGAAGGATTGGCCAAGGCCAACAACACCCACGGAAGTTCTGAGCTTCCTAGGGTTGGCAGGTTATTATAGGAGGTTTGTTGAAGGTTTTTCTTCTATTTCTGAACCTCTAACAACGTTGACACATAAGGAAACTAAATTCCAATGGAATGATGCATGTGAATGGAGTTTCCATGATCTGAAAAATAAGCTAAGTTATGCACCTATGCTAATACTTCCAGATGGTACCGAGGGGTATGCAATATATTGCAATGCTTCAGGAGTTGGCTTAGGGTGTGTACTAACATAACATAGAGGGTAATTTCTTATGCCTCTCAACAATTACGACTGCATGAGAGAAACTACCCAACGCATGATCTTGAGCTAGCAGCGATTGTGTTTGCTCTGAAAATATGGCGCCACTATTTGTATAGGGTTCACGTTGATATATATACTGATCATAAGAGTTTGTAGTACCTTTTTTAGTAGAAAGACCTAATATTAAGACAACGGAGATGGCTAGAACTAATAAAGGATTATGACGTACTATACTATCAGGGGAAAGCAAATGTGGTAGCCGATGCTTTGAGTCATAAGGAAATCATGAATATTAGTGACTAGACCATGAGAAATCAAGGAATGGCTAAAGATCTACGTCAACTAGCTAGTTTGGGAGTTTGCCTTCTTGAAACTCCAAAGGAAGGGGTTGTTGTGCATAACACTGCAAAATCTTCATTAGTAATGGAGGTGAAAGAAAGGCAATTCGTCGATCCTATTCAATGACGGCTCAAGGAAAAGGTGAGTTAGTGTATGATGAAGGGCTTTGAACTTACACAAAATGTAGTACTGTATTGCCAAAATAGATTATGTGTTCCTGATGTTAATAGACTACGAAGGAGAATAATGGAAGAAGCCCATCATTCAAGATATTCCATCCATCCACGATCAACTAAAATGTATCACGACCTAAAGGGAATGTTTTGGTGGGGAGGCATGAAAAAGGACCTTGCAGAATTTGTGGCTCAATGTCCAAATTTTGAACAAGTCAAAGTAGAGCACCAAATATCGGGAGGTTATATGCAGTGTATAGAGCTTCAAACATGGAAATGAGATATGATTAATATGAATTTTGTTACTGGGTTGCCTTGCTCATTTCAAAAGTTTGACTCCATATTGGTAATAGTTGATAGACTCATGAAGTCAACACACTTCTTGTCGGTTAAGATTGATTATACAGCTGAAGAGTATGCAAAATTATACCTCAGAGAGATAGTCAGGCTATATGGGGTCCGAATCTTCATTATATCTGATCGGGGATCTCAATTCACTATAAAGTTTTGGAAGTCCTTCCACAGGAGTTTAGGGATACAAGTGAATTTAAGTACAACTTTCCACCCTCAGACAGACGGTCAAGCAGAACGTACTATTCAAACACTTGAAGATATGTTGCAAGCTTGTGCATTTGACTTCAAAGGTAGCTAGGTTGACCATTTTCCACTTATCGAATTTTCCTATAATAATAACTACCGTTCAAGCATTAAGATGGCACCTTATGAAGCTTTGTACAGAAAGAAATGTAGGTCGCCAATCAAATAGTTTGAAGTGGGTGAAACCACCTTGCTTGGGCCAGATCTAGTACAACAAACCATGAAAAAGTTAAAATAATACAACAACGGCTAGAAACAGTGCAAAGTCATCACAGATCATATGCAAATGCTAGGAGGAGGGGACTGGAATTCTCAATAGGGGATTGGGTATTCTTAAAGGTGTCTCCAGTGAAAGGTGTTATGAGATTTGGTACGGAAGGAAAATTGAGGCCACGTTACATAGGGCCATACAAAATTATTAAGAGGTGCGAGCAGGTTGCATATGAATTAGAGCTACCCCAAGAGCTTTCAATGGTTCATCCAGTTTTTTATGTCTCAATGCTTCGAAAATGCATAGGTGACATATCCCGTATCACTCCTATCAAAGATGTGCAAGTTACAAAAGATCTCACCTATAAAGATATACCTATTTCTGTTCTAGATCGTCAAGTTAAAAAGCTAAGGAATAAAGAAATAACTTCAGTATAGGTACTTTAGAGGAACCAACAAGCTGAAGACATAACATGGGAGGCTGATGAAGAAATGAGATCTAAGTACCCTTACTTATTTGAAGCTAAAGAGGAAGTGCAACATGCAATGTTGGGGCATTAATAGGTATGCATGTTTGAGTACTTGTTGTGTTGTTGAAGGTTTGTCTTAGTACAAGTTTAAACTTGGTTAAGCTATCTAATTATGCTAACACTCAAGGACGAATGTTCTTAGGAGGGGGAGGATATAACACTGCACATCTTACATGTATTATTTTTATGCAAATAGAACATGATATAGCTTGGTCAAATCAACAACTATTTTTAAAAATGCTTGAACTTCAAATTAGAGGGCTATGTGTACGTCTAGTGGTTAAGACGAGTAAGCGTACATAAGTTTTAATTCAAATAGATTATATCATGGCCTTGGAAGAAGTGAAATAAATGAGGTGTTTGTAGGACTTAGGAAACTACTAGGTGAGTCACCTACTTGCTTAGCTTAAATTTGCTAGCCAAGTGGAGACGAGGCTGATGTGCTGTCAAATTACAGCATATTTGGTGCCTAAAACAAGGAATTTTGTGAGTTCTTAAAGCAACTATTTAGTGTTTTGATCTGGTTTTGTGTTAATCTTGTAGAAATATTAGGTTCGTTTGATTTTGAAGAAAAGTTGCAGATTTTGCTGAAGCATAGGCCATAAGAGCCCTCCTACGAGTTGTAGCTCACCTACGAGTCATAGGCTATGTTGATGCAGGAATCAGAGACCAAAAATTAGAAATCTTGCATGTGAAGGTCACCCCTATGAGCCCAGCCTATGAGTCATAATACATACTACGACTCGTGCAGGTGGACTCTAGCAAGAATCAGAGAGCCAAAATGTTGGACCAAAAACTGAAGACCAACACTATGAGACAAACATACGAGTCATAGCTCGATTAACGACTCTTACCTATGGGTCATACTTGTTTAGTCATGATGCCAAGAACCTAATATGAGACCTCGGCTATGACTCGTAGGCCAAACTATGAGTCGTAACTGCGAAATTTATCAGATGCCAGCTGTCTTTTCTGTATAATTTCTAGGGTTGTTTTGTAAATACTATAACTAGTTTAAGTTAGGTTTTTTGAGGGAGGTCGAACAACAAATATTTCTCCATTACATTTTGAAGCTTTTCTTAGTTTTTTAGAGTAGATTATTGTTCTCTTTGGGAAACTCATTTTGGGGATTGTAAATCTTGCTTTGTATTCATTGTTGATCAATCAAGCTTGTGGTTTTGCAACTTGTGGTGCTTATCTTCTCCATTATTATTGGTGAAACTCTCAACTATGACTATTATGTACATTTTCATGTGTTTTATCTTGGACATGAGTAGGTAAACACCCACAACTTGGGGTTGTGGGAACCATGGGTAGTTGACTAGAGATGACCTAGGTTTTGTGCATGTCTATGATTGGGGTTTTGCATTTATTGTTTATTTCCCTTCATGCTTAATGTTGTTTGGTGATGGCCACACCAAAACCTACCTACTATCACGATCCTTACCAAGGTAGTGACGAATAGGAAAAGGAATTATATAACAAGATTCGGTTGATGTTTTCTCCATCTAATCGACCAAACCTGACCAAGGGGAGGTTGACTGAGACAATAGGTAACAGTTAGTTGGCACACCATGGTGAAAATTCAACCTTCACCTTCATAAGAGGGCTGGAAGAACCTAAGTTACCGTCCTGCATGAAATTCACCGATCAAAGTTATGTTACCTAGGGTAATTGAGTCAGCGAGCCATGGGGAACACAATTCCCAGGTTACTCCCAAAATTGAGGGTATTCTGGAATTTTAATTAATGTTCATTTTTAGTTGTCTTTGAATCACAACAAATGCCCCCCCCCATCTAGTGATTGTAGTTATAGATACTAGGAATGATTAGTAGTGAAATCCTATAGTCAAGCCCTGTATTCCTTGTGAATTCGACCCTAACTTTTGTTAGGTTAATTACTGATAGAGACTGCTTTCTTATTGGAGCATGACTATTATCAAGAAATTATGACGCCGTTGCCAGGGAATACATCTAGATTTTGACTTGAATTTACTATTAGTTAGTTCTAGTATTTATTTCTAGAGTCTCTTGTACTTTACTTTTCTTTTGTTTTTGTTGTTTGATTTCTTTTGCAAGGTGTACTAGGTTTTATGCCCAACACAAGGAGCCAAGGCAATCCCTTAGCTCCACTAAATTTGCAGATCCATCGACTACCAAGAAGGATGACTCGAGTTAATGAGGACATTGAGGTTGAGGAGGAAATGCATACAAATGAGGAAGACTTAAGAAGAGAGGAGAATCCATCACAAAGGGTTAACTGACCACAACTTAGAGATTTTAATACAAATGCTTACGACTAGAATCAATATCGATTAAACCCTATGGCGATGGATGTTACCAGTTCTATAGTACTGCCCCCTCGACCGGCAGATCCTATGTTCGCGGTATCAAGTGGATTGCTCCAGATGCTTCAAATCCATGGATTATTCACAAGGTTACTGTCAGAGGATCCCCACAGTCATCTCCAAAATGTTGTCTTCATGTGCAAAAGTGTCATGGGGACACAAAATATTTCCATTGACGCTGTTGGATTGAGGGTGTTCCAACTGTCACTGACTGCAAATGTTGCTATGTGGTTGTCTAAACTTCCTCTGGGTACCATCACGAGTTGGGCTGAGCTACAAAGGGTGTTCTTAGAAAGATATTTCCCAAGATCGAAGAAACTAAAGCTTAAGGACCAAATTAATAACTTTGAGTAATTGCCTGGAGACTCTCTTAGCACTACGTGGGAGAGATTCACCAAATAACTAAGGATGGTCCCTGATAACAAAATTATTGATGATGCTTTGGTCGAGACCTTCTTTAGATCACTTGATGATAATAGAAAAGCTTGCGCCAACACGATCATGGGAGGTGTTTTTCTCGATCAACCATTTGAGCTAGTTTCCAAACGAATGGAACAAGTGGTAAAGACCAACAGAGCATGGGGTCAGAGAGAGCATGATCAATTCTTTGATGAGGATGCCTGTTATGTGAGAAACCAAGTGGCGGATTTCTAGAACAACTCCCAAGGGTCCAATTCAGACTATTGGAGGCAAGGTTCCACGAATCAAGGTTAGAACTTTAATCGTGATGGGATGTATAGAGATAATAGAGGTGGATAATATGAGAGAGAAAGAGTGCCAGATGCAGAATCGAGAAGAGAGGGCTACAAAAAAGGTCCTTATGTTCCACCACACAATCGTGATGCCAGATCAAGCAATTCTAGGATCAAAGATATGTTTGGAAAGTTGTTGAAACGAGTAGACCATCAAGATGAGACTCTAAAGGGAATGAAAGTAGATATCTCAAGTATTTATCAAAAGGTAGAGTCTCATTCAGTGGCAATCAAGCAACTTGAGAAACAATTTGCACAAGTTTCTTCATAATTGGACCAACGCCAAAACGGCACCCTACCAAGCAATACTGTTCAAAATCCTAAAAATGAAGGGTATTGCATTGGCAGTGATGACTTGAATTTGCAAGAGAACAATAGACCCCCTTATGCCGGTTCTGGTGGATGAAGTCGATGAGAAGGGTCTTAGTGGTGAAGTTGAAGTTGAAGGAGAAGATCCAAAGGGTATTGGGGTGCAACAAGAAGAGAAAAGGGATTATGAAAAAGTGAAATCCACCTCAAAACCTCCGCCTTCTTTCCCTCAAAGGCTCAAGAAGAAGGAAGAAGAGGGAAAGTTCAAACACTTCCAATCAATGTTGAAGCAACTCTCCATCAACATCCTTCTCCTAGAAGCATTGGAGAAAATGCCTGGATATGCTAAATATATGAAGGATTTAGTCACCAAGAAATGCATTTTGAGCCAAGAGTTCTCACAAGAACTCAAATAATGTAGTGCGACTATGACCAAATGTGTTGCTCAAAAGTGAGAGGACCCTGGGGCATTCACCATTCATTGCACTATCAGTGACGTTGAATTTGCAAGAGCATTATACGTCTTAGGAGCAAGCATCAATTTAATACCTCTTGCCCTATTAAAAAAGCTTGGCCTTGGTACTCCTACCCCAACATGAGTGAGGTTGCTTATGGAAGACCAAACCATTAAAAAGCCAGAGGGCGTCCTTTTAGATGTGCTTGTTAAAGTCGATAAGTTTATCTTTCTGGTTGATTTTGTGATCCTCGACTGCAAAGTTGATTTTGAGGTGCCCATCATTTTTGAAAGACCTTTTCTGGCCACTGGGAGAGCACTAATGGATATGGATTCAGGTCAGCTGAGGTTCAGAGTTAATGATATGGATTCAGGTCAGCTGTTGTTCAGAAGTTGTGTTCGATATTCGCCAATCCATGAAACACCCAGATGAATGCAAGAGTGAGGTGCGGACAGTCGATGATAGTTGACATAGGAAGATGACAAAGTCGGGCCACGACGTTAAACAAGGCGCTTCTTGGGAGGCAACCCAAGCATTTTGATGGTTATTTGTTTATTTCAGACATAGGGTAGTAGTAGTTATTTGTTTTAAATTAGATGACAATGATGCAATTGTAATAATTTTGAGGATTTCTGTGCTTTGAGACTTGGTTTGCAGGAAGAATTGGAAGAATTGAAGATCTGAAAAAATTGGACTTGGAGAAGCTCCTACGAGCAGGTCTATGAGTCGTAGTCTTCACTACGACTAGTAGTCATGCCTTATAGGGGAAACAATAAGTATCTGAAGTTGGCACATATGGTATGAGCTGACCTTACAATTCATAGGATCCCCTATGAGTCGTAAGTGGGGTTTTAGTTCCTAGGTATGATTCCTAAATTTTTACTAAGTGTAGGGTCTTGTACGAGGAGAGGACCTACAACTTGTAGTGGGGGTCTCATAGCCCCGATTTGCAGTTTTTAAAATCTGGCCCGGTTTGCTTATAAAAGGGGCCAAAATTATTTTTGACCCCCAAATTCAATTCTTAAACCCTAAGAGGCAACTGAAAACCCTCTCCCATCACCTTGGTCATTTTTACGACCAAATTTCTTACTACCCACGTCATTTTTCGGCAAGGATTCTGGCAAGGTATCAATTTTTAGGGGTTCAACATGAATTTCACTCCCCTTTGCGTTGGTTCAATTCTCAATCTGATTAGTAAGCTCTTTGATTTAATTTCTCAATCTTTGGTGATGAGCATTGTTCCTTATATGAGTATAAGTCTAGTTGATCATGTTTAAACATACCTTACATTGATTGTTAATCTACACTTGTATCCTAGGGTTCATAGTCCTTCAAAGAATTAGGTTGTTGAGTAAACTTTGTAGAAAAGCTTGAGTGGGTGATTATGAGTATGATATTTGTAGTGTTTGATATGTAATGTATGATTGTTTCTCACGGAAGGGTTTGAATGGTTGTCAGAATTGCACCTAAGGTGGTATGGGGGTGATTGCCTATGCTTGAATATGTGGGTTTGATTGAATCATTCTGAATGGTGATTGCACTTCCTTGGGATGTTATAGACATGTCAATAATGAGTTTAGATTGTTGATTGCTTTTGGTGTGCTTGACATTTGTTTGAACTGGTTTTAACTTTTAGGGATAATAGTCATTTCAAATTGCTGATGCTAATATGGAATTGATTATGTGCCATTTAGTCATGTTTTGCTCTTATTTGCATGATAAAGTTAAATTTGG
This sequence comes from Solanum clarkiae, assembly GCA_011800125.2. Taxonomy (NCBI): domain Eukaryota; kingdom Viridiplantae; phylum Streptophyta; class Magnoliopsida; order Solanales; family Solanaceae; genus Solanum; species Solanum clarkiae. The sequence goes on along the minus strand of JAABOM020101969.1, from coordinate 59,710 downwards.
TGTTGAATTTGTGCTTGGTGTGGGAAGTAATTAAGCATTGCAGATGACTTCTGTGCTCAGTTATGAGGCACTTTTACGACTCGTTTGATCCTATACTAGTCATTAGTGGCCTCTTATAGCAAGCATAAGTCACATGTAATACCTTCATATTTCTCAAACGAGACCCACATATGATTCGTAGTACTTGTTACGACTTGTAAGGCGGGTCTCATATTCTTTGCTAAGTTTTGAAAATATTTCTAGAAATAGGTACAACACTAGGACTACGACTCGTAGGCCAACCAACAAGTTGCAACTGCGTCTCGTATGTACGATCAAAAAGCATTTTTAAAGGCACAACCCTATCTACGAGGCTAGTATACGACTCGTAGGTCACCCTACGAGGCGTAACTGCACTCGTACCTGCATATCTGCTGTTGCATCAATGCATAATTACTTATTAGTTGTTTTTGTTTCTTGTTCTTTGCAGAGTATTTTAGTCGATCAAACATCTTGGACTTAAATGTTGTTTTGTGGGTTTTCTGTCGATAAAATACCTCTAAAAGACAAATGGGCAATCAAGCTCTCCAACAGAGATTGCGGGATGAGTCCTACGACACCGAACAATCTGAGGGCTCTATTGAAGTCTACAGAGTGAGGTTAGACCCGGAGGCCAATAGACCTCAGACTCGGGAACTCGTAGCTCAGACACCTATGGAGGTGAGTAGTTATTCGCAGTTTGAAGAGGAGGAAAAATAGGGCCACGGAGATGGGTCAGGTAGCAGCTTGCCATAGATGACCCCCTCACACTTGGGTATAGAGTCAGAGTAAAAGTCAGAGAGCATTTCTCAGCAAGAGAAGGTCTAGTCCTAGCCCCCAGTCCCCATTCGATCACAGATGGTGCATCCCTAGGATGAAGGAAATATATGACCAAGAATTGGAGCCAAAAGGGCAAGGCAAGCTGGTTCGACAGTTTCATGAGGAGTCCCGGCTGAATGCGTCGGGCTTAGATAGAGTGCCCAAATTATATGAGCATGGGCTACGTTGGACCGCACAACAGTTGGGTAAATATGCCCCTTACATAGTTCGTGAGTTCTATCTAGCATACCATGCTACACTCCGCCAGGGGTTTCCAAAGAACAAAAGACCAATTGAGCAGCCGAGGCTACGGGTGGTGACAGCTCGGGGGAGGAGAGTTGATATCTCGGAGGAGACAATTCGACGAGTGTAGTTTGGGCTTATTTATATAGCCCCTCAGTTCACCCCGGAGTACGATAGTCATATTGAGAAGATGAGGACAATGGTGACTGGGAAGGACATCGGGGCTAGGACGAAGCATCTATGGTGGATCGCTAGCCAAATTTGGGAGGAGGGTGTTGAGCAGACCTGGGTCACAACCACACAAATCCTATAGTAAAAGCCAACCTCTTATTCTGGGCCAAGTTCTGATAGTCTATTATTCGTTGGAATATTAGGCCAACTTTTACAGATAATGTGATCACCCTCGAGAGAGTGGTATTGTTGGCCATCTTCTAGTTGGGTATGCCATACATTAGGCCCAGATCATTTTAGAGTAGATTCATGAGGCTGCATCTCGGATGAGCACCTCACTGCCATTTCCAGTTTTGATTTATCAACTATGCAGTGCAGCAGGTGTTCCTATTGACCCTCATCGAGACCCTCATGTAGAGGCCACACGCACTATGGATCCCAGCATAATAAAGGCTGATGAGAACCCAGTGGCCTTACCTCGAGCTATCACACCTCCTATCCCAAAGCCATTTTTGGTCGAGACACAGGTTCCAGCTTCACCTCCAACTCCTAAGGGTACTACTCCGGCTACTACAGAGCCCATACTGGCAGTCGAGATCGAGTCTACACTATCCACCAGCACCCCAGCACTAGCGGCAACTACATTTTAGGTTGACCCTCTTTTCTCTGCTATTGCTTTGTAGGCTGTATTACGCAGGGTGGCTATAGCAGAGGGCAGGCTGCGAGAGTTGTCAGCACGGGTTCGACCATTGATTGATCAGACTGTTCGGTATGCCAAGGAGAGGATGCGAGCATTTGCCTGAGATTTAGTTGATGATAGAGTCCAAGCAGTTGATGCATGGGTCGATGCATTCGATGCTAGACTCCAGAAGAGGCTCGAGGGTGCTAGGCCTGTCGACACGAGTGTGGTGACTGATGAGTTGGCCTGGTTCAAGGACGACTTGCTGCAGTTGTTGGCAGCCCCTATTCCATCCTTAGAGGTAGCACTGGTAGGTGATGAGGCATTTGATTAGCTCATCGACCGTCCAGACACTCGCAGGAAGAGGCCCCTTTGGCATGCTGATTCAGAGCTGACACTGAAGTGGCCGAGCCCTGAGGAGGAGGAGCCCATACCTGAGGAGGTGGTGCAGGAGTCGCTTTTGTTGGTGGTTGTTCAGAGAGAGAGAGCATAGCACACCCCACATGGAGAGGGTACTTCAGCAAAGGAGGAAAGGCAGACTTAGGACCTCGCAGACTAGCCCAGGACTGGTGCATGAGCACCATGAGGTTTGACAACTTTTGACCCCAACTCTTACTTTTCTTTGTGAATACTCTGTCCTTTTGATAGACAACATTGTTTTTATTTTGGTTTTTGTGGATGTTCTTGTTGGATAATATTTTTATGTTAGTTTTGGATATTAGTTTTGGTTAACTGTTAGTTTTGAATGTATATATATTTATGTTATGTTTTTGTATGTTGGTCTTTTCTTTGTGTTATTACTTTGAGGACAAAGTGTCTTATTTTGATGGGGTGGTGGAAGTTATAGATTAAGGAGAAGTGTGAGTAGCCTCAAGTCCATAACTTTCCCTCTTTTTGACCCTAAGGTTTTCTTGCCATGCTTCTTTTTCCTTGTGGATGTTTACTTTTCTGTTGAACCAACATGTTTAGGTAGTGTAGATAATGGGTAAATTCATAGTAGTAATTATCTATTGGCATATACATTATTGTTAGAGTTGTTTTCAATGTTTTGATCAAAACTTAGGTACCCTAAAATTTTTTTCTAAGCTTGTGAGTATTTATGCATTCATATGTTTTGAGTATCTCGCAATGTTTGTTTTGATCTTGTGAAGGTAAACTGAGACTGAAAGCATGACCTGTGAGTCTATGCTCGATTGTGGATGTAATTGCCATGTGTGCTGTGAGTTTGTTTTGCTGCATTCATGCATCTTGTATGAACCCAAAACTTACCTTGTTACTCTAAAAATTAGTTTGGTGATGTGGTGGATATGGAAATGATCATAGGTCCTCGTTCTTTGAGTGAAACCACTTTTAGCCTAAAATACCCACCAGTTAAGTGTGAGAATATCTTTTTCCAAATTTTTGAGCTTATTATGTACTCATTCTTCCTTGATACCTTGTTAGTTTAACCTTTTCTGATGAAATACCTTGATATTGGCCCTGGTTTATCCTTGAATATGTGAACCTTAATTGAGGCCAAAGGCCTAAGTTGAGGGTGGCTGCAGTTGGTGGCCCTGGTTTGAGGCATGGATATTGCATACTTCACCTGATACTAAAAGCCTAAGTTGAGGGTGGCCCTTATTATGGTAAAGTAAAAGTGATAAGGTGGTTAGTTGAGAAATCAAGCAAGAAATGAAAAAGCATGAACCGAGTGAAAGAAAAGAAAAAAAGTGCCTTTAATTGAGAAAAAGTAGCAAAAATGAGATTGAAATCAAGGCACAGCTGAAAAAGAGGAAGAAAGCACATGAGAAAAGTTCAAAGCAAGTGAGCAAGGAGGGATTGGATTATGAAAGCAAAAAGTGTTGGTAAACATGATTTAAGGATAGATTTTAGTCATTACTTGCCCAAAATGCCGCACCAAAGCACCTTGAGCCTATGTTACAAGCCTTTAAGTTCTAAAGTGATCCAACTCCACTCTATCACCAAGCCAGTAGATAAAGAGGCAAGCCTATGGTGTTAGTCCCTGAATTCTAAATTTTGAGTGAGTATGAGGGACTTCTTTCCAGTGAGGGCATTGGCACTACTTGAGCAGCATATGACTATACCAGTGATTGTGGACGGTTGATTCTCCTTAGCTTGTCAAAGAGGGATTGTCAAGTCTCTTATGATGTTCTTGTTTGGTCAATAACTTTGCAACCCTGTTTTTAAAGTAGTAGTTGGGTACCTGAACCAAATGAGTTGTTGTTTATGCCATTGATATAGCTGCTATGTATTTCTCTTTGTCTGTGTAGACTAAGTCATCGCTTGAGGACAAACAATAATTCTAAGTTGAGGGTGTTGATGTGCTGTCAAATTACAGCACATTTGGTGCCTAAAATAAGGAATTTTGTGAGTTCTTAGAGCGAATTTTTAGTGTTTTGATGTGCTTTTCTGTTAATCTTGCAGAAAAGTTAGGTCGGTATGATTTTGTGGAAAAGTTGCAGATTTTGCTGAAGCATAGGTCATACAAGCCCTCCTACGAGTCGTAGCTCACGCTATGAGTCGTAGGTTGTGTCATAGTAGGAATCAAAGACCAAAAATTAGAAATCTGCCAAGTGAAGGACACCCCTATGACCCCAGCCTATGAGTTATAAGACACACTATGACTCGTCTAAGTGGACTCGTAGCAAGAATCAGAGAGCCAAAATGTTGGACCAAAAAATGAAGACCAAGACTATGAGACCAACGTACGAGTCATAGCTCGAGTAACGACTCATACCTGTGGGTTATACTATTTCAGTTCAAGATGCCAAGAACCTCATACGAGACCTCGACTACGATTTGTAGGCCAGGCTACGAGTCGTAACTGCAAAATTTATCAGATGCTAGCTGTCTTTTTTGCATAATTCCTAGGGTTATTTTGTAAGTAGTATAAATAGTTTAAATTAGGTTTTTTGAGGGAGTTTGAGCAGCAAATATTTCTCCATTACATTTTGAAGCTTTTCTTAGGTTTTTAGAGTAGATTATTGTTGTCTTTGGGAAACCCATTTTGGAGATTGCAAATCTTGCTTTGTACTCATTGTTAATTAATCAAGCTTGTGGGTTTGCAACTTGTGGTGCTTATCTTCTCCATTGTTATTGGTGAAACTCTCAACTATGACTATTGTGTGCATTTTTGTGTGTTTTATCTTAGCCATGAGTAGCTAAACACCCACAACTTGGGGTTGTGAGAACCATGGGTAGTTGACTTGACATGACATAGGTTTTGTGCATGTCTATGATTGAGGTTTTGGATGTATTGTTTATTTCCCTTCATGCTTAATATTGTTTGGTGGTGGCCAACACCAAACCCTGCCTATTATCAAGATCTCGACTAAGGTAGTAATGAATAGGAAAAGGGAAGTAGATGACAGGATTCAGTTGATGTTTTTCCTGTCTAATCGACCAAAGCTGACGAAGAGGAGGTTGACTGGGACAATAGATAATGGTTAGTTGGCACACCATGGTGGCCGACGAAGCGCCATGGTGAAATTCGACCTTCACCTTCACAAGAGGGATGGAAGAACCTAAGTTACCGTCCTGCATGCAATTAACAGATCAAAGTTATATTACCTAGGGTAATTGAGTCAACAAGCCATGGGGACACAATTCCCAAGTTGCCCCCAAAATTGAGTGTTTTCCAAAATTTTAATTAGTGTTCATTTTTAGTTATCTTTGAATCACAACAAACCCTTCCCCCCCATCTAGAGATTGTAGTTATAGATACTAGGAATGGTTAGTAGTGAAATCTTATAGTCAAACCCTATATTCCCATTGAATTCGACCCTAACCTTGGTTAGGTTAATTACAGGTGTCGACCGTTTTCTTATCAGAGCGTGACCATCATCAGAGGTCCGACGCCGAATCTGTCTAAGTCCGATAACGAATAAAGTCCATGTTAAGATTATAACTTTAGCCCATGTTTTAGCATCATAAATGGACAATATGTAAAGCCCAAGATAAATAATAAAAGGTCCCAAGTACATCACGACCCACTTAACAATTTGGGCCCAAACTAAGTGAAGGGAAAAGAGGAAAAATGGGCAGCCAATGCCCAAACAATTGAAACCCATTTAGGCCCTAGTGAAAGGGACAAGCTACTGCATCACCACCTTGATAAAATAAGGCTTAAAATACAAGAGTAAGTCGTCCAAAACATTCCCTTTGAAAAGGATTAAAAGCAGCTCCTTAAGTCATTTAACTTGGACAAGAAAATCTGATTTGGCTAAGTTCTTTTTGCTCTCTTTCAACTCATACAAAGTAGCCACAATAAACCTTATAGGGTTCTTAAAAGAATCTCCCAACCTTGAAGGTAAATATAAGTAAGGATACTTGTATATTTAGTGTGGTTTCTTCATGAAAAACAAGAGAGTAGGCTGATGATACTTGTGCTGAAATTTTGGACAGCATGTGTTCCAAAGATTGTTGTATACTTTTCTTGTTTATTTTGGGGCTTTTCTCTTCTTTCTTGGATTTATTATGAAGGGAGGTTGCTGTTCTTCATGAGCTTTGTTTCTGTAATGATGTGTAAAGGTCTCTGCACTATTTTTATCTACGTAAATAATCGAGTTTTAGTGTGTTATCCTAAATGTGTTGTTAATAGAAATTGTGTTGATTGATTGAGCACTATTGTATCACGCCCTCCACCTATTTTGAGAATTGTTTTTGGACTATTTTATGTGTAAATATTGTGGGAACAGTTTAGTTGAAGTTGGTACAGGTTTGGAATCGTTGACGTTAAAATGTAGCAAAGGGATGTAATGTTATGCTGCCTACTTGTATGTTGGATATAATTGTTATATATCATGCCTTGTGGGATATTGTGAGACTGTTATGACACTAAAACAAGTTGCACATGATATGTATATGAGAATGTGTATTAGAAAATATGATTAGAGGAGGAAAGGTTGAAAGAATACACTCAGGTTGATAATTACAAGCTTGTTGTCCGTGTGTTGTTATTGGGCTGTCAATATGTGTTTATTAGCTGTTAATACTAGTTTTATCACCTAATCTATTATACATAAGTATTTGGGGGAAAGAGGTTACTTTGAGGTAATAACGAGGTCGTACAACGAGGTATGTAAGACTACTCGATTTCATATCACTTGCCATGAAATCTGGATTCTTCCTTGGCACATAAAGGCACTTACCAACTCCGACATAAATAATAACCATGTTTCCCCTCTTTCACATGTTTATATGCTCCCATACATAGTCACTTTCAAATTTTCATAATACCTAGATACCAAGATACATGGGTTCTTGTTACTAAATAAAGTTCATGAGTTGTTTCATCTCCTACGTATTTCATTATTTACGTAACCTACTCTTTTCATTGTGGTATTGTCTTGTATAGTTATTTACATGTTACATCCTATATCTATGGTCCTACAGCTCCACTATTATGACCATAAAAAGAACCATCTCAAATGTAATTGAAAGGTAAGGTATGTTGCTTATTGATGGGTGGTAGCCCAGGGGTAGAAGAATCACCTAGCATGGGTCGATCCCATCACAGGGGGTATCCCAGGGGTGAAAGCAAATCCTAGCATGGGTTGATCCCAATATTGATTTACCACTAATCAGCTGGTCATTGGTATTATATATTGTGCACAGATTATACCGTCTAGAAAGGTAAAGAAATAAAAAGGACATAAAGCACATGATTCCACAGTGTGACTAAATGTGGTATCTTATCTTTACACCAGTGCATGATTTCATTTGAGTTCTTATTCCATATATAACTCTTCATGCATTACATATTCAATACATTATCTCATACTGACGTCCCTTACGGGAGACCTGCATTTCATGTTGCAGGTACAGAAGCTAGTAGATCTCCCAAGTAGAAGTACAAGATATCCAACTGCTGTTACTAAGCTCCAGGTTGCTTCGGGGCTTTGTGTGTCTAGAGCGTATATTTTTTTATTTTATAGTTCGTCATGAGGTGGGGCCTGTCTCGACCCTTATCTGATACTTTTCCTTATCTATAGGCTTTGTTGACTATGTAAATTAAAATGTGGTCATGTCTCGTACTTTAGACATTGTGGATCCAACGACCTAGTTATGCATTTCCTTTTGGCTTGTTATTATTGTATACCTTCTTGAATGCATGTTGAATATGGAAACCCCTTAAAATGTTTATAGCAAGTGCATGGTTATATGATGGTTCTCCCGCTCCTTGTCGACAATGAGTGCCACTCCGCCTTAATGGGACTTTGGGTGTGACAAAAAAGGGCCAAATTACTAAATTGGCCCCATTAAGAATGGAACTAAATTGCACAAGTGTGCACTCCATGAATGCCACTGTGGTTCGTGATGTGTACCACGACCCATATAGGGCTTTATGGTGGTGAACCATAGAGGCAGTAAGGGAAGGCTTAGGAAGGCCCTTTCACGGAACCACTGCATGAACCCCCTTCATGGTGTGGTGTCCACCATGGGCCATGAAGGGGTCATGGTGAGGATCCTTGAGCTAAAGCTTTGAGGGCTTTGTGAGGAGGACCCTCCATGGCTCGTGGTATGCACCACTAGTCGCGGTGTGCTTTGTAGTAGGCGCACCCTTAAGGCAGCCTCTTGGCTTGGAAAGACATGACCTTTTCAAGGCGAAGGTCCCTCCCAAGACACCTTATAAGGTCTGTTGAGTGCACCACGGGCCGTGTAGGGTTCCCTAATGGGGACCCTTCATCCAAAAGTCTTAGAACTGAATTTGCTTGGCTTAGTTAATGCCTTCTAAGGTCTAAGTCCTTACATTATCTCTCCCTTGGAAATACTCGTCCTTGAATGAGCTAGAATACAGCTTGAAAAGCTTGATTTGAACATAAAACAACACAATATGAGAGTTCAATGCATAACCATCATTTCAAAACTACAAAACCATCAAAAATCATGTTAAAACATCACTTAAATGAGTTTCGTGCACATGTATGCATATCATGTCAGGATAACATTGAAATAAAGGAATTAGGACTATTTGAATAAGAAGAACCTAGTACCATAGGCTTGAGTAGATTGGAATAGATAGGATTATCGCTTCATCATGTTTGATTCTGCCTTCCATGTAGCCCTCTCAACATATTGGTTCCTCTAAAGAACTTTAATCGAAGCAATGTTCTTGTTGCAAAGTCATTTTACTTTCCTATCTAAAATCTTAACAGGCACTTCCTCGTAGGTCAAATTCTCCTCAACATCTCCATCGTCGAAAGGCACAATCGAACTAGGATCACTAACCATCTTCCTTAAAATCGATATATGGAAAAGCCGAGTACATAGAACTCATATCCGAAGGCAAATCCAATCTATATGCCACATTACCAATTTATTCAACAATCTCAGAAGGGTCTACACATCGGGAACTTAATTTTTCCTTCTTGACAAAATGCATCACACTGTTCATAGATGGAACCTTCATATACACCCAATCATTGACAAGGAACTCAAGATCCCTCTTCCTAACTTTCGAGTAGGACTCTTGACGACTTTGATCCTTTTTCAATATTTCATGAATCAACTTCACCTTCTCCGTAGCCTCCAACACTAAATCCAAGCCAATCAATGCCATCTCAACTATCTCAAGACATCACACCAAGGATCTATATCACCTCCCATACAAAGCTTCAAATGGTCCCATCCCAATGATGGCATGATAACTGTTGTTGTAGGCAATTTTGATGAGTGACAGGTGATCATCCCAATTTCCTCTGAAATCCAACATACAAACCCTCACCATTTCTTCCAAAGTTTGAATTTTCCTCTCAGCTTGTCCATCAGTTTAAGGATGGAATGCAGTACTCAACTTTACCTTTATACCAAGAAATTTTTGTATTAATCTCTACAAATGAGAAGTAAATTGGGTACCACGACCTGATATAATAGACATAGGCGCACGATGAAGTTTAACAAAATCCTTCATATATAACTTGGCATAATCTTTAGCGTTGAAAGTAGTCTTAACAGGTAAGAAATAAGCCAATTTGGTCATTCTATCAACAACAATCCAAACATAGTCAAAATGCTTCCGAATACGGGGAAAACCAATCAAAAGTCCATGTTCACATACTCCCATTTCCAAGTAGGAAATTCAGTATCTTAAGCCAATCCACCGAGCATTTAGTGCTCTACTTTCACTTGCTTGCAATTAGGACATTCGGACACAAACTTGGCTATGTCTTTCTTCATGCCATGTCACCAATATACCTCTCTCAAGTCCCACCACATCTTGGTGAATCTAGGATGTATAGGATAATAAGAGTTATGAGCCTCTCTCAAAATTACCTCTCTAAGACTATCAATATCGAGAACGCATAATCAATCTTAGTTTGAAGCACACTATCTCCCCATTAGGAGAAAACCTATATTCTTTTTTTCGGCAACCAACTTCTTTTGCTCGGCCAATGATAGATCTATGTCTTATTTTTCTTTGATATCAACAACCACAGAAGACAAAATCCCATTATGTACATGAATTCTGCCATCATTAGAGTCAACAAATCTAACCCCCAATCTAGCCAAAAGGTGCATATCCTTCACCAACTCTTTCTGGGTCTCTTTAACATGGACCACTCTACCTACAAATAGTCTACTAAGATCATTGATTACCACATTCGCCTTGCCAGGATGATATTGAACACTCTTGTCATAGTCTTTGAGAAGTTCCAACCATCTCCTTTGCCTCAGATTAAGACCCCTTTGAGTGAATACACATTGCATGCTCTTGTGATCTGTGAATACATCAACATGAACCTCATATAGATAATGTTACCAAATCTTCAAAGCAAACACCACAACCGCTAATTCAAGATAGAGTCGGGTAATTTTGCTCATGCACCGTCAACTGTCTAGAAGCATATGCTATAACCTTTCCATGTTGCATAAGCACATATCCTAAACCAATCCGAGAAGCATCACAACATACCACAAACCCATTTAACCCATTTCATAGTGTCAAAACAAGAGCTGATGTGAGCCGATCCTTTAAGGTTTCAGAACTCTTTTCACACTCATTTCTCCATACAATCTTGGCCTTTTCTTGGATCAATTTAGTCAATGGAGAAGAAATAGATGTAAAGCCCTAAACAAATCTTCCATAATAACCAACCAACCTAAGAAACTCTGAATCTCTGATGGAGTCAATGGTCTAGGCTAATTCTTCATCGTGTCGGTCTTCTTTGGATCAACTTAATTCCATCACTCGATACCACTTGGCCAAGAAAATATACCTTATCTAACCAAAGCTCATATTTACTGAATTTGGCAAATCAATGCTTCTTCCTCAATATTTAAAGAACCAACCTTAAATGATCGATACGCTTTTGCTTACTACGAGACTAAATCAGAATATCATCAATGAAGACAACCAAAAAAGTATAAAGAAATGGCTTGAACAACCAATACATAAAATCCATAAACACTGCCAGAGCAATAATCAACACAAACGATACAACTATAAACTCAAAGTGCCCGTATCTAGTCCTAAAAGATGTTTTGGGAATATCACACTCTTACCTTCAACTGATAATGATAGGAATGGAGGTAAATCTTTGAGATGTGAGTGGCCTCTTGCAACATGTCAAACAAGTCATCAGTCCTTGGCAATAGATATTTGTTCTTTGTGCTTACATTATTTAATTGTCGATAGTCAATACACATCTGAAGCGATCTATCCTTCTGATCACTCTCAAGATACACCTCTTTTTGAAGTAAAAATGATCATCAAAGAAATAAACCTGACCAATGTTAGGGTCAAATCCCATAAGGAATACGGGACTTTACAAATTGGTTCACTAATAAACAATTCATGAATTAACTAACTCAATTCCCAAGAAGGGTGAAGGGTTTGCAATGATCGCTAGGAAATTAAACTAAACTAACTAAAATTAGAAGACAAGCAATAATGGAGAGCAACTTGGGTATTGTATTCCCCACAATTCACTAACTCAACATCCCCAGAATACACAATTCTCAACTAGAATATCGCATGAAGAACAATAATTTAGGTTTTTCCAACCCTTTGGTCAAAGGTGAAGGTCGAATTTCACTATGGGACTTGGCCTAACTCCATAGTGTGCTCAACTAACCATTCCCAGTAGTCCCAGACAACCTCCCCTTGTTCTAGTTCAGTTTATTAGATGAGAACACATCATTGAATCTTGTTAATCATTCTTTTTTCCTATTCACTATCACCTGGATAGGGAAGGTAACACTAGGCGAGTTCTAATGTTGATCACCACTAGAAAACATTCAAAAGGAAGTGAAATAATTAATACATGCAAATACTCATTCTAAGAATTATAAATAATTCTGGTTTTCTAAGTTAGATTCTCATGGTTCCCACAACCCCAAGTTGTGGGTTTAGCTACTCATATTTTTGGCAAATAAAGAAACAATGAACAAAGAAGACATGGTTAATCACTTATCCAAGAAGATTGAAGAATAACAAAATCCAATTTGTATTGAGAATCATAAGATTGAAAGATTAATTGAATCCACAAGTGAATCTCTTCTCCAAAATATTTCCTTCAAAACTTAGACGCTAAGAATATTCTAATTTCTTACTCTGTACTCTATTCTCATTTGTTCTTTTTGTAAAAATTCGAAAACTCTCTTAAATGATGTAGTATTTTCTATTTATAGTATTTAAGAAAAAGTCTCTAAAATAATTAGAAAAACTGGTCGGCGCACCTAGACTTGAAGTTACAACTCATAACTAAGGTCAGAAGTCGGAATCGGGCTTTCGTATTCAGCTCTTTGATTTTGGACTTCACTGCTAGAAAACATCTTCATGAATCATAGGTTGATCTATGACTCATATTGTCCTCTCATAGTCCATAGCTGCAACACTTGATCCAATAGTAAGGAACTCTGGAAATTGCTGCAAAACCTTCCGATACGGCTCGTAGAGTGATCTACAACTCGTAACTGGGTTCCATGTAACTGACCTTTAGTTTTTGCTTCAACAATAGAAATATCCACAAGGTCACCCCTATGACTCTTAAACTGAGCTGTGACTCGTAAAGGGTCTCATATGTCTTCATAAATTAGAAAACTCAGCAACTTTTTTCCAAAAATGTGCCAAACTTGATGAGCCAATACCCATCGCTCTATCATACTCCTGGGCTAGTCTCAGCTCCTCTTCTTGTCTCGAAATCCTCAAGACTCTCCCAATATTATACTCTACCTCTTCATCATCAACCTCAGAGATCTTCGGTCGCACATGCTCCTATCCTCTGTCTCATCACCCTCAATAAGGGGTCTCTTCCCGCGAGGAGGCTATGTGGAATCCTCCGTGGCAAACAAATCAAATAGTGGCTCTGAAGGTGTAGACTCTAGAACTGTACCTTTTGCCACTAATGAAGAAGTCATGTCATCCCTAAGTTTTGCAATCTCTTCATATAGGGCCGATAGAGCTGATGGCTAGGCTTCGGCTAACCTCTTTTATACCCGATCCAATATGAGCATACACTGTAGAAATATGCTCCTAAATAGTAGATAAGGTAAATGCCTTTCATCGCTCCTCTGAGTCCGTAATAGTCTACTGGACCTAGGGCCTAAGTACTGAATGAGCCAAGACAATTATGCCTCAATCTGTAATAACTGCTACGCCATGGCCTAAATAGAAATCACAAACACGTGAACCATGCCTGGTGTGGGAGTCTGGATGTAGTAGCCTCTGGTACAGGAGCAGCTATAGTGATACCCCCTCAATATCGTCTGCCTCAGGTTGCTGGGGTCTCTCAGCAGTAGTAGCAGCTGGAGTGATAGTGGAGGCAGTTGTCGAACCCTCTTGTGTTGGCTCTAGAGCAAAAATCTCAGGCATAGGAGGAGGTTATGCCCTTTGAAGTACCACAGGGTCCTCATCAGCCTTAATCAGGCTAGGATTCAGAGTGTGTAGGTCTAATACCAACTGGTCATGATGAAACAATATCTGAACCTTGGACTCTATGTAGAGTCTGTAGATCAAGAGCGAAAATGCAAAGCACATGGCTCGCTTGAGTGCCAACTCATGAATTTTCTCCACCATGAGTCGGACCCAGTCAATGTCGTAACCAATTAAGATGCTGGCAACAAATATAGCTTACTCCAGTGTAAGTGTGCTATCTAATAGCATAGGCCAGATGCGAGACCTGACAATCGCCCACCAAAATTTGGCGGGGAAAGAAAGTGAAGCCTTCATAATAGGCTCCATATGTGTGGTGACCCGAGCAGGCTCTTTCCCCTGCTTTGCAATGTAACCAGCCATGCATCTCAATAACTCGATACTTTGTACCTGATCCTTTAAAATCAACACTATTTGAGCTTGCCACAATATGTAATCAAACTCAGCTATCGACCTCGGGGCACTGTACTTGGGAACAAACTACATACAGTTGATCGTCTCCTCTGAAATATTGAGCCACCACCCTCTCATAGTACCTCTCGTAGTCTTGGCTGTGTGAGAGATCTCTTCCCCTTGGGAAGATCACAAAGAATAGTGGCTGCATAAGCTTAATAGAACTCCTATACCATGAGCGAGGCATATCGTCCAAGCTTATCTGTCAGCCAGTCGAGTCCATATCGTGTCATTGTGTCCTTTAGTCTTGGGACACGACTCAATCTATCATCAATAGCCCGAGGCTCCTCATATATCGACCATACGGTCTTACCCTGCCCCTTTAAATATAGACCCTTTGTGAATATAGCCTTCATTCCTTCAACACCCCACTAATGAGTAGGATCCGGTGCTTGAGAAGCTAATGGGGCAACAGAGGACTGGGTGTCTCCTCTATCCTGGGATCCCTACTTTGAACTAGACTCCGTGCCTAAAGTAGCCATGTGGGGTGAATCATCATCACTTCATCATTGCCTTCCTCTTTATACTGGGAAGGAATATCAACACGAGCCGAGTTTGTGCCGCTTTTGCTGAAGCTCTAGTTTGAGGCACCCCAGCCTCTGGGTCTAGATGAACACTAGCAACCTTCAATGACTCATTTTCCGAACTCTCCTCATCTTTTTGCTCATCAATGAGCTTCTTTTCAAATGCCTCAATCTTGGAGCATTTTACCTTTGAGGCCATATTTCCTACAAATCAAAATAGGTAAACCATAATTATCCCCAACAATCAACAAAGGGAAAACAAGAAAAATGCATTGGATCGATTGCAGTCAGATACCACGAGGACCAGTTACAACTTGTAGCTGGAACTATGAGTTGTAAAGTGGTTCTATAAACCAGCTATGCACAACAAAATAGAACACTGGAAGATAGTACGGAACCTAGTTACAACTCATAACTTAGACTATGGGTCGTAAACAGGTTTCGTATAAAGTTCCAGGGAGAAAACATAAAGTAGGCAAGAGTCTATGAGACCTATCTATGACTCATAAAATGATCTACGACTCATAAAAGGTCTCATATGATGAATTATTTAGAACATAACATCACTGAACTTCCTACAAGAGGCAATTATGACTCGTAGACTCATTTACGAGTCGTAAAAGACTCTCATGATAGAAATTTTCCAGGTACCTGATGTACCTCAAATAATCACACGGACCCTACGAACAATTTAAATACTATCCTAGCAGCATTAAAGAAAGTTCATGAACACTTATATGCTAAGCCCAAATCAATCGATATCTCAAACATAATTTCATAGAAAATTTACCCCACCGAATAGGATTTAGCAATCAATATCCAATCATTTCATCCTTCCCCAAATTCATTCAAATGTATACCTATAGCACCACCCCCTAAATCACAAACAACAATGATTGAATCACATTCAAATGCACTTGGGGTAAAGTTCAAAGGTACAACAAAAATTAATCACCCTATGACTCTGACTAAGTCAATATGGCACACACATACTCATAATCCTTGTAACTAAGAAAAATCAATTTGGATTCATAAACCAATTAACAATCATTACATTAAACAAGGAGCATGATTTTATAGGGATTCAAGTTGCAATCACAAGTCCATACACATACTTCCAGGCATGTCCATCCATTAAATGACAAATACCCCTAATTTCACATTCCCTATTCATTCTTAATCAAGATTTTGATGCTTAAAATTCAAACCAAACACCATCATCAAAACATACAATGAAGATTAGTAGACATTTTAAGATTGTAAATTAAACACGAGACTTACCACAAATGAGGAAAACTATGAAGATGAAAAAGGGATGCAAATAGGTGAAACCATAAGTGCGCTAGAATTTCTTATCGGAAAATTGATGGGTCACCGGACAAATGGTCAAAAATAGTAGGGAAAAGTAATTGGGGCAAGATATCAATGATTAGGGTTAAGAAATGGGGTAAAAATAATTTTGACCCCCTTTTATACCTTATCGGGTCCATACATTAAAATCACTGAGTCGGGTCTACAAATCCCCGACTACGAATCGTAGCTTGGTCTACGACTCATAAGTCCAGGTGTCATTAGCCAATTCAACACTTAGAAAAATTCAAAAAATACTTGGGTTTTATGAACCCCATTCACGACTTATAGTAAGGACTACGAGTCATAAAGATGGCTCGTAGATAGAGTGCACACTTAAACTTCTCATTGTAACTCTCTATGAGACAGGATTATGAGTCATAAAGTGCAATACAACTCATAAGTCTGGACGTAGAGACTGCATTAGATGCAATTGTTAGCAAAACTTAAATTCTTTGTCCTGAACCTATATGCTTCTCATCAAATGCATTTGCAACTTAAATGCAACATACCCAACATAAATAATATTAACCAAAACACAAACAAACAATCAATCTTAAAATTCAAAGACTGAAAATATCAAAACTATGCTAGAACATCAAAATGCTTAGGTTGCTTCCAAATAGCACCTGATTTATTTTCGCAACACGGCTTAGACATCTTGAGTACTCAGAATTCCTCAATTGCCCAAATCTCATTTTTTAGTTCATCCGGATGCTTCATAGATTGGCAGCTATCAAAAACCATTTCTTCGTCATTCACCCTAAATCTCAGTTGATCGGAATCTATATCCACTAGAGCTCCCTCTGTGGTCAGAAATGGTCTTCCCAAGATAATAGGGACCTCAAAATCAACTTCACAATCAAGAATCACAAAATCCATGAGGAATATGAATTTGTCAACTTTCACTAATACATCATAAAGTATTCCCTCTGGTTTCTTGATTATTCTATACGCCATTAATAACCTCATTCTCGTAGGAGTAGGAGAACCCAAACCAAGCTTTCTGAAGATTACAAGAGGCATTAAGTTTATACTAGCACCCAAATCACACAAGGCCCTTGCAAAGTCTACGTCAGCAATGGTACAAGGGATAATGAATGCACCGGGGTACCCTTTTCTGAACTAAGGACTTAGTGGTAATGGCACTACAATGTTGGAGCTCGTGCAAAAGCTCTTTACTTACTATGTGCTTCTTAGTTGCCAAATCTTTCATGTATTTACCATAACCGGGCATTTTCTCCGACGCTTCAATTAGGGGAATGTTGATGGAAAATTGCTTTAACATGGAGAGGAAATGTTTAAACTTTCCATCATCATACTTTTGTTTGAGTCTTTGGGGGAAGGGAGGACGAGGCCTTGAAACAGTCTTACGCTTCTCTGGCTCCTTAACCACTTCACCTCTTACCCCATCTTTGTTTCCTTCTTCTCTTTTATTCATAATATTCTCTACAACTATCTCTTCTTGCACATCATTCTCACTTACCGACATCGGAGGTTCAATGATACTCTTACCTCCCCTAGTCATGACTACTATACAATGTCCTTCATTATTTAGTTTTTGAACCATATTACTTGGCAATGTACCTTTCTGGTGTTAATTCGATTGAGTAGACACCCAATCGAATTGTTTCTCAAGTTTCTTAATGGCCATAGAATGAGACTCCATCTTTTGATTTATACTAGAAATATTGGACTTCATCCCCATAGAGTTTTAGGTCTTCGCTTTTTTCAACAATCAGTTAAACATTTCTTCAATTCTAGAATTACTTGCCCCGCATCACGGTTATGGGGTGGCACATATGGACCATCCTAAAACCATATCTTCTACCCATTCGACTTTTGGCACCCTATTCCTTTCATAATAACCACCTCAGTTATCTATATAAGCACTTTCTTTATTGTAGTTCCGATCTTGGTTCGCGGAACCTTAACACCAATAGACTAAATGGGAATTTGGGCATTATTTTGGAAACCTACCATTTGATCACTCACAAAACAATCATCCTCATCATAATAATGATCTTTATACATGGGTGCTCTAGGAGGTTGGAGGACTACTGCATACACTCTTTCTTGATTTTGCTTAACCACCAAATCTATACTTGTGTGGAGTTGAGGAAGTTGTTTAACCCCCTCCCCCTAGAAACCATTTTTCAGGCTTTGAGATAACAAAAAAAAATTGACTTTTAAAAATAGATTCACTACCCTTCCACTCAAGAATAGGCTCATTAGGGAACTGAAATTTGGCCCTTTGGGTTCGGCAATCTATAAAGGCATAAGAAGCACGCAACCAATTCATCAGAAGAATAACATCAAAACCACACATGTTAAGTTTAACAAGAACAAAAAGGAGGACTTTATGCAAGACTGAAACAGGACAACCCTAGTAGACTCTATGAGAAACAGTAAACTCACCCATGGGACTATACACCGAGAATGGCTCCCACAAAATTTTAGGACTCAAACCAAACTTAACAGCCAAGAAAAGAGTGACAAAAGATAAATTTACACCTGGATCAAGAAAAGCATAAGCATCAAAATCAAAGGCTTTCAACATACCAGTCACCACATCTAGTGTCTCTTCCACCTTCTGCCTAGCACGTAAAGCATATAACCTGTTGTTGCGAGAAGCACCACCTTGTTGAGTGTTTGGTTGGCCTTGACTACCTGGAACCACTTTGCCTTGACTTTGGTTTCCTTAGCCCCCTTTTGCAATATGAGGACCGTCAGCAAGCTTGTGGCTCATTCTACCACACCTGAAATAAGCACCTAATTCCTTCAAGCATCTTCCAGGTGGATTCTTCCCACACTTGTTACACCTGAAATAGGTTGGCCCACCTTCACCTTGTCTATTAAGAAGTGGCAGTCTATCATTGCTACCCTTTGGTTCGAACCTTGGCCTTCTTGGGAGGGACCAGTTCCACCACCACTCTTAGAATTTATGAACCCACTGTCAAATCAGGCTCTCTTAGAATCCCTTATTCTTCTCTCCTTAAGCTTCTCCATTTCAATCTTTTTGGCATATGTCATGCGTATAGAAATATCAATATCTCGAATAAGCATAGCCATATGACATTCTTTTACAACCAAGTCAGAAATTCCCGTGATAAATTGGTGCATTTTAGCATGGGGGTAAGCCACTAGTGTTAAAGCATACTTGGAGAGCTTAGTAAATATGAGGGCATATTCCCTCACGCTTATGCCACCCTATTTAAGGTTGATAAACTCAGTTAAATTGGCCTTACTAGGCTCAAGAGGAAAGAAATGATCTAGGAAAGCCAACTTGAACTCTTCCCAACAAACCCTGCCACTACCCCTCTCTCAACCAACCATTAAGTGTACCACACTTGGGCTACTCCCTTCAACTGATACACAAACAACTTAGCTTTTTCTTTAGAAGACACCCACATAATAACAAGTACATTTTAGAACTCATTTATGAACTCCAAGGCATCCTCACCCGCTTTGGAACTATAGAACTCTGAATGATTCATCCGAGCAAAATCTCTCACCCTATTAACCACAGTGGAAACACGGGTGTCATGCCATAAGAGGGTACCCTTGGTATGGATGGCACTCGAAGACTATCACTAGTCCCCGAGAGAACCACTTGACCTCATCATCACATACAACTCAATAGCGGAAGAATAACTCAATGCATAAGCATCATATAGGGAAAAAGCGGAAAAAGTGGAAGAATAACTCAATAGCGGAAGAATAACTCATCCAAATCCTCTACTCAAATATCTTTAAAGCCTCTACTCATCAGTCCAGAAATGTGCCATGATAGGCCATGGGGAAAAAGTGCTCAATAATAATGAAAGATAAAAGGGCTCCTCTGGGATACTAAGAGGGCTCACCAAGATCGAGGGATGTACTGATCTGGACCTCGACGATGTGACTACTGAGGCCCTCTATTTGCTGTGTCTACATCATAAAATGATGCAGGCCCAAAATGGACGTTAGTACATGGAATATACTGATATATAAAATAGCTCAAGGAGAAATAAAGCTCGACTCAATCATCTTGACTCAATGCTCATGCTCAAATCATTTCAGGCAAGTTTAGATTAAATCATGATTTTAAAGTAATCTCAGTATAATATGCTCATTTTGAAATCTCATGCTTAATCAATGTTGCTTGGGAGTTTCTCTTAACCAACATCCTCATCCCACCACCTTAAGTTAGGTGATGCACAACGAATCAGCATCGTTGCCAAGCCCGGCCTTAACTTGCCATGGAAAAGGGCGATCAACTCTCTCTTGGATCCATAATAGGTGTCCACTTGTGGGACAAGAGCCTTCAAAGTAGTGGTAATGACTATCCTACACTGGCAACATAGTTTTTTAGGTTAAAGTAGAAGTATACTCGCTCCTTGCTCGGTGCTCGATACTTCTCCCAAGACTGAAATATGCTCAAATAATCAATTAAGTCATGATCCACTCACCACTATCATTATAACTCAACTCATCATCATCTCATCATCAACTCATAACTCACCTCAATAATTCAGTCAATCAACACAAATGATTAAATAGGCTTAGACTCAAATGGTCATTTAGACTCATTCAATCAACTTGCCATGCAATACAATCAAGACATCATATACCATAATGTATTCGACTCAATGCAAGATACTCCTGATGCTCATGCATACTCAAGTTACTCAACTTGATCTGAATTAATCCACTCAATTCAATATGCTCAATTTGCCCAACTCAATATCCTCAATTTATGTATAAAATCCCATAGAAACATGTAAATTAGGGTTCATACTATCAAGAATGAAAATATATGTATACATCTCAAATTCATGCTCATGAAAACATAGGAATGGTCTCATGTAATGTAACGTAAAATAAGACGTCATGATGAATACAAAGATATAGTATAAAAATAGAAGAAATTTCTCAAAAATCTCAACTCTGCTCAAATCTTGTCTCAAGATAATGGAAAAGGGAGTGTCAAGAAAGGAATCCACACTTTGGTAAGCCTTACATACCTGGAAGTGTAGAATCTTGAAGTATCTTGGAAGAAATTGGAAGGTTTCGCATGTTCTCCTTCAAACCCTAGACCCTCTTCTTTTTAATTTTGCTTCTATGCCTTTGAGAGAATATTACAACATAAAAGAGGCTATCTGAGATGTTTTAGGGTTTATTTGAGTGTAAAAGCATCGGCTTTAGGCTTAGAGAGGGTAGGGAAAGGACCAAAATAACCCTTCGTAAAAGTTGTGAAAAGCCCATTACGACCCGTACACAGTACTACGACCCGTAGGACCCCTCTTACAACCCTTTTGTTCAATTTCAAAGCTCCTGGAAATTGCTACGAGCCCGAACTATGACTCATACCTTGACTTACAACCCATAAGGGAGGTCTTATAGTGCAACTCTGCACTAGTAGTCTTTAGTAAGATGACCATAACTTTTGACTCTGAACTCTGAATGAGGTGAAACCAAGTGCGTTGGAAAGTTAACTCAAAAGGATTTCATCTCATATATTATGGGACCTCCAGTTCTTCGTGTTCTAAGAGTTATGGTCATTTAAAGTTGACTCTTGCATAATCCAATACTCAAAACTCAATTTATAGGAAAGTCTTGAACTCATCTAAGTAAAAGGTCTCTTATAACTCTAATACACATAAAAAATGTAAGGATGAGGCTTGAAACACGGGTATATATGAGGGTAGAATTATGAGGTATCACAATGTCTCCCCCTTGTGGTCATTCATCCTCGAATGATGAGCAACTAGAGATTTAGGGCAAGACACGAATTTACCTATGGACCCTAACAATCAACCAGCTCTCAACACTCGTGCAATCAATAAAGCCAGAAATTTAATAAGTAAACAATTAAACATCAATGCATCACATCAATCCTCACTCGAACCCTAGAACTCTATTGTACAGAGAAAAAGTGAAGACTCAAAGAGTAGAAAGTTCAAGAATTTAGGGAGAAAATACTCACCATACTTCGGATCTCCCAAACACTTCTTAAGCATAGAAATATGGAAGACTGCATGGATGGCCTCTAACTCATAAGCCACACTTTCCACTTTTTTTATGATTTGATGAGGGCCAATGTACCTCGGACTCAACTTCCTTTCCTTCCGAACCTCATCACACCCTTCATGGGCGACACTTTTAAATACACCCAATCATTGACCTTAAACTCTAAGTCTTTTCTTCTGACGTCTGTGTAGGATTTCTATCAACTTTGTGCAGTCCTCAATCTTTCTCGAATGATTTTCACCTTTTCCATAGCATAGTGAACCAAGTTTGGTCCAATCAACTCTGCTTCACCTACTTCTAACCATCCATTCGGCGACCTACACCTCCTCCTATAGAGTGCCTCATATGGGGCAATCTGAATGCTCGAGTGGAAGCTATTGTTGTAGGCAAACTCTATCAAAGGCATGTGGTCATCCTAATTACCCTTAAAATCAATAATGCAAGCTCTCAACATATCTTCCAATGTTTGAATAGTACGTTCTGCCTGGCCATCCATCTGAGGGTGGAAAGTTGTGCTAAGGAGCACCTTGGTACCCAAACCCTTCTGAAATGACTACCAAAACTGGGTGGTGAATTGAGCTCCTCTATCTGAGATGATGGACAAAGGACTCCATACAACCTAACAATCTGCCTGATACATAATCAGGCATAGTCCTCTGCAGTATCGGTTGTCTTGACCGCTAAGAAGTGAGTTGACTTAGTCATCCGATCAACTATCACCCATATAGAGTCATGTTGTCTACGAAACCTAGTAACTTGCTAACAAAGTCCGTATTGATCATCTCCCATGTCCATTCTGGAATCACAAAGTTCTGAGCTACTCCACAAGGTCTTTGGTGCTCAACTTTAACTTGTTGATAGTTTAGACATTTAGAAACAAACTCAAAAAAGTCTCTCTTCATTCTGCTCCACCAATAGACTTCGCTCAAGTCATGGTACATCTTAGTAGACCTGGGTGGATGGAATATCTTGAACTGTGGGCCTCTTCCATGATCCTCTCTAGAACACCGTCAACATTTGGAACACACAATCTGCCTTGATACCTCAACACTCCATCTCCCCCTTTGGCGAAAGTTAACACCTTCTGCTTATGCACATTGTCCTTCAATTGTAATAGGACTAGATCTCGATCTTAATTCTATTTCACCTCTTTATAGGGATGATGCAGAGCTAGCACATAAACTCCTCCTTCGCATGACTCGTCTAGTTAGACTCCCAGTCGTGCTAGTCTATGAACCTCCTTGGCTAGTTCTCTCTTCTCCTCCTCCACAAGGCTAGTACTTCCCATTGATAATCTGCTAAGAGCATCAGCAACCACTTAGCTTTACCTGGATGGTAGAGCATGCTTATGTCATAGTCCTTAAGCAACTCAAATCATCTCCTCTGCCTCAAATTGAGCTCTTTCTAGGTGAAGACATATTGCAGGCTCTTGTGGTCTATGGACACACCCACATGTGTCCCATATAAATAGTGGCACCATAATTTGAGTTCAAACACTACCGCTGCCAACATTAAATCATGAGCGGGGTAATTCTTCTCATGCACCTTAAGTTGTCTTCAAGCATAGGCAATAACTTTCCCCTTCTGCAGCAACACACATCTTAATACTACCCTCGAAGGATCACAATATATCACAAATCCATATCTATCCCTTTAGGCAAGGTCAACACAGGTGCAATGGTTAACTTCGTCTTGAGCTCTTAAAAACTCCTCTCACACTTGTCGGATCATTGAAACTTGAACTTCTTCTAAGTCAATTTGGTCAACGGTGCGGATATGGAAGAAATTTCCTCAATAAATCTTCGGTAGTAGCTAACTAAACCCAAAAAACTTCTTATCTCGATCGGTGATGTTAGTCTTGGCAAATTCTTAACCGCATCAATCATTTGTGTATCCACTCGGATTCCATCTCTAGAAATCACATGGCCTAAGAAGGCTACAGAGTTGAGCCAAAATTCAATCTTAGAGAACTTTGTATATAACTCATTGTCTCGGAGTATTTGCAAAGTGATCCTAAGGTGATTGGCATGCTCTTCCTTATCTCTGGAGTACACCAAAATTTCATCAATAAACACAATCATAAACGAATCTAGATACTGCCGGAATACTATGTTCATCAAATCCATAAAAGTTACGGGTGCATTTATAAACCCAAAAGACATTACTAATAACTCAAAGTGACATACTGTGTCCGAAAAGCCATATTCGAGATGTCACCTTCTCTCACTTTCATCCCATGATAGCCTGATCTAAGGTCAATCATAGTGAAAATAGTGGCACCCTAAAGTTGGTCAAACAAATCATCAATCCTCGGAAAGGGATACTTATTCTTGATAGTCACCTTATTCAATTGGCGATAATCAATACACATTCTCAAAGACCCATCCTTCTTTCGCACGAACCAGACCGGAGCACCCCAAGTAGAGACACTCAATTTTATAAATCCTTTCTCTAACAAGTCCCTAAGCTGCTCTTTCAACTCTTTTAACTTTGCACGGGCCATTCTATATGGTGGAATAGAGATAGGCTGAGTGTCAGGAAGAATATCAATTCCGAAGTAATGTCCCTATCAAGAGGGACTCCAAGTAGATCCTCAGGGAATACATTAGAAGACTCATTCACAATCGAAACAAACTCAAAGGAAGGTGACGTAACATCATCAGACTTGATTCACATGAGGTGATAGATACATCCTTTAGAGATCAATTTTTGGGCCTTTAGGAACGAAATAAACTTACCCTTCAGCGTAACAGAATCTTCTCTCTACTTAATAACAGGATCATTTGAAACTAGAATTTGATAGTCCAAGTTTGGCAATCAACATAGGCATAGCAGGCTTGAAGCCAATCCATACAAAGGATCACATTAAAATCAACTATCTCTATCTCAATCAAATCAACAAGAGTATCCCTATGATAGATAGACACAACAAAATCTCTATATATCCTCTAAGCTTGAATGAACTCACCAATAGGAGTAGAAACAGAAAATGACTCAACCAAACACTCAGGAAGAATCTCAAATCTATTCGGTATATGTGGCGTCACATAAGAGCAAGTTGTACCAAGATCAAGAAAAGCATAACATGGAAAGGTAAAGACTCAAAGCATACCTGTCACAACATCTGGTGCAACCTCTTGATCTTGTTGGTTCCCCATAGCATACAACCGGTTTGTTCCACCGCCTGCTCTAAGTATAGTACCTCTCTGGTTACCCCTCGCTAGTGGTGCTATGGTAGAAGTCTGGGCCTTATTGCCCCACATCGGTCAATCCCTCTGAAAGTGACCCGGGTGGCCATACTTGTAGCAAGCATTTTCTCCATCTCTACACTTTTCCAAATGCATCCTGCCACATTTCCCACAAGGTGGCTTCCTTTTAGATCCAAGATTCACACTTTCTTGAGACTATGCAACCTGTGCTGTAAAGCTTGGCTAACCTTGGGACCTCTGATAGCTAAGAGTTAGTGCCCTAGTTGAAGATGGTGCATAACTAGAAGACCTTTTCTAGAAATAGGTTTTATCTCCCTTATTCTGCTTACTCTGACTAAACTCAAGCCCTGCTGATCTGGCCTTCTTACTCAGATGCTCCTCTCTATCTTTCTTCTTATCCTCCTTAGTTCGTTGGGCATAGACCATCATTCTAGAAGTGTCTATACCCGGGATCCACAATGCCGCCTTAAACTTCCTCTTCACATGTTTACCCAACCCAGATACAAATTTCCTCATCTTCGCCCTCATATCTGGAACCATCTCCGGTGCATACCTGGATAGCTGGATAAACTTCAGGTATAATCTTTGACAATTATCCCTTCTTACTTTAGATTATCAAACTCTTCATCCTTTACCTCGCTTAACTCCTTAGGAAAGAAGTGATCAAGAAAAGCACTCTCGAACTCATCCCAAGTAGTAGGCTCAACATCCTCACCTCGACTTTCCTCCCAGTAGTTGTACCAAACATTGGCCACATCTTTGAGTTGGTAGGCAGCAAGCTCAACTCCTTTAGTCTCAGTGGCATGTATAGTTTTCAGCACCTTCCATATCTCATCAATGAAATTCTGCAGATCCTCCTCAACCTTAGACCCTGTGTAGATCGGTGGGTTCATCCTCAGAAAATCTCTCAATCTAGAAGTAGTTGTGGGCTCATGAGCACTAGAGCTAGGGGCTTGTGAACCCTGATTCATACTTATAGTAGCTACTTATTGGGTAAGAATAGCTATGGCTTCTCAAAATTTGTCCTTTGAAGTAGGAGCAGGTAGAGCAGTAGGTGTCACAAAAACACTAGTGGTCCTGGACGGTCAGCCTCAGCCCCTCGTTTTCATTTGAGGAGGCACTTCTGAAGTAGGGTTCTTGGTAGTACTAGTTGAGGAATTCCTCTGGGTTACTACATGTCTTTGAGGCATGATCTAAAATCACGTAACGCACAATTTAGAAAAGAAATTTATTGAAACGACCCCAAAAAGTGCCCTAAAATCTACCTCGAAAAGCCTAAAATTTAAATTTTATATATCTCCAAATTCATGTGTGATATCGATAATCCAACTTTATATTCTTGTTCAGGGGGTCGAAATTAGGGAAAAAGGGTCTAGCCCCAATTTATGAGCGAAATATTAGCAATTATAATTTTTTTCAAAGTGCAAATTCTAGAGAGGAATCCGCGTCGCCCTCTGTGTAAAAAAGTGCCTATTTTTTCAGTTCGGTCCAAGACTTCTACATCTTGGGCCTAAGTGTTCCCAAACGTTGGCCATATTTTCACTCCCAAATTCAAGTCACAAAACCCTCATCCGGAACTAAGGATTTCCTTCAAGGTTCTTTTTCAAGCTTTAAGTCTCCATCTCCAATCTTCACCAAGCTCATCTCCAAGCTATGGTATGTGGGTTTCTTTTACGATTTTATTTCACCCATGATACCCAAGCCTTCTTTTACTCAAATTGCAAGATTTAAAGTTGATTTACAAATGGATCTTGCTTATTATGAAATTCACTGCACACTATGTTAAAACTTTGTGAAATTATGACTGTTTTGCTATATTTTGAGCTATAAATCTTTGATCTATTGTAAGACTTGAGGAGGGATTTTGATGTATGTTGATTGAGGTGTCGTATGGCATAGATTAATGGTTTTATAATAGATTTTCTTGCATGATTTCATCTATATATTTCATGGTTTTATACTAGCATTACACCATATAAGTATTTGATAAAATGCCCGGATGTGGTTTCTTGAGGAATTGAAGGTCCAAAGCATGAGATATTCTTCTCTTCGTGAACGGTTAAGAATCCTCTTTGTATGCACATTATCTCTTGTTTATTCTTCTAGTTTTTGTTTGATTTGAACGAGAGGAGAAAAAAAGAGGGGTGAGCACAACTCTTGCTCGGGTAGGTGGTGCCGGTTTCCGGCAACTTGCTAAATTCCACCATACAGCGGCCATCGCCTACCCTAATGCTCCTGCGGTCTTGAGATCCTAATTGCCATGGTTCTACTGCATCACAAGGAACAATTGGGAGGAATAGCCATTCTAGAACAATCATTTGGTTTGGCTCATTCTTTGACTATATGATTGACTATCTAATGATGAAATGAGCCCATTTATATGATATACTCTATATAAAGTGTTGCATTAGACCATGCCCGACCTGGGGGGACTAAGAGCTTGGATAACTGAGGTGGGAGTTTGTACTCATCAACCAAGGTGGGGGTTTTTACTCATCAATCACGTGAGGGGTTTGTATTTTTCCACCATGATGACAAAGTGAAATTATCATCAACCATGTCAGGGGTTTGTACCACACCACCGGGGTGCAACCATTATCAACCAACCAAGAGGTTTGTACTTCAGAAATCTAGATCGGTCTCTTCTACACATGTGATATCCTATATGAGCATGAGCTATTCAAGCATGTTTTATTTACTCTTTGATCATACATGCCATATTGTTATATTATGCCTATTGCCTATTGTTACATTTTTGACTATGATGCCAGATTCCTGTTGGATTGCATTCTACTTACTTAGTATATTCAAACATACTAACGCATACTCTTGGCTACATGATATAACCATATAGGAACTAGTGCCCAATTTGATCATTCTCCTAGTCCACGTGGCTAGTTCGATACTATTCAAGCTGGTTGGTGAGTCCTCAACTTCGGTGACCTTAGTCTTTGTTACTCTTATGATGTATTCTGACATTCTTCTTTGTTGTCTATTATGACTATGAGGGTGAGCCCGGTTGCTTGTCTTGGCCTCCTCCCTTATCTATGTATTAGAGGTATTTGTAGGACATGTTATGTATCTATGATATAAGCTTTGACTCATGCCTCCCGATTATGATGCTATGCAAGCTTTTTCTGTATCCCCTTTGCCCCTATTCTTACTCTTTATATCTTTTATATGCTTCCATGATCGATCATGTGAAATAACAAGTTAATAGGCTTGTTTGGGGTTCCTTCGGGTTCCTCATTCGGCATGTCACATCTATGTGGTATTAGAGCACTAGGTTGATAGATCCTTGAATTCCAACACACCGCATCTATTAGAGTCTTATTCATAGTTGTGAAGCACGCCATGACTATCAGTAGGAGGCTATGAGACGTTTTAGGAAATGTTTCCCTTCTTCGTGATCTAAGTCATGCTATAGAGTTGTGGTAAGTTTTTCCCCCAAACGATTGTTCTTTGCTATTCTAGATCATGCCAAACACTCGAGGAAGAAGGTCCCAAACTCCCCCGGAGCAACCTACCAATGGTGATCTCTAGGATACTCTTACAATGGTTGCCCAAGTTATGGCTAACCAAGTAAATCAAGGGGCCCAAGCCCCTTATGATACTACCCTGGAGCTAGAGTAAGAGACTTGATGAGGATGAATCCTCTGGTGTTCTACGGGTCAAAGGTGGATGAAGATCTACAAGAGTTCATTGATGAGGTCTACAAGATCTTGAATATCATGGGTGTTGGGCCGAATGAAAAGGTGGAGTTGACGGTGTACTAACTCAAGGGGTTAGCCCAAAAATGGTATGATTAATGAAAGGGTGAGAAGGGAATTAGTAATGTGGTGCTTTGGCAGGAGTTCAAATCGGCTTTCCTTAATTCATTTTTCCCATTTGAGCTTAGGGAAGCTAAGTTGGTGGAGTTTATCAACTTGAAACAAGGCACTTTGAGTGTAAGGGAGTATGCCCTCAAGTTTAATCAACTTTCAAAGTATGCTCCTCATTTGATGGCCGGTCCTAGATCTAGGATGAATAAGTTCGTGATGGGGGTCTCCAACTTGGTAAGTGAAGAATGCCGGTCTACCATGTTAGTTAGTGAGATGAACTTGTCTCGGTTGATGACCTATGCCGAGCAAATGGAGGAGGATAAATTGAGGAAGAGAAGGGGACATGAGGTCAAGAGGGCCCCCTATTTGAGGGTAAATTCTAAAAGGGTGCTAGATTTCGTCAAGGCCAAGGGCCTTCTAATGCTACTAATTTTGGATTTTCCAATGACTTCCCTAGGCCTCAAGGCATTGGTGGTATAGTTCCTATTGATATGTTCCCTAAATGTGGAAAGAGTCATGGAGGCCCATGTTTGAAAGGTTCTAAAGCATGCTTGGAATGTGGGGAACTTGGTCACAAGAAGGTGGATTGTCCAAGAAACCATGGAAAGGGCCGGGGTGCAAATGTTGTTCCATTGGGTAGAGGTGGTCCTCGAGGCACAATCGATTTTATACTCTACATGGGAGGCAAGGGGTTGGTGAGGTTCTCGATGTTGTTATCGGTATGTTGATAATATTTGACTTTGATGTATATGCTTTGATTGATCCAAGTGCCACTTTTTCTTTGTTACCCCTTTTGTTGCGAAAAAGTTCAATGTTTACTCCGAATTGTTGCATGAGTCATATGAAGTGTCTACTCCTATTGGTGCCTCTATTGTTGCTAGGAAGGTTTATAGAAGTTGTCCTATTTAAATTTTGCATAAGTTTTTTCCTTGTGATCTTGTTGAATTAGACATGGTAGATTACGGTGTCATTCTTGGGATGGATTGGTTGCATGCCTACTATGATCCTATTGATTGTAGAACACATAGGGTTAAGTTTCAATTCCCTAATGAACTCATTCTTAAGTGGGAAAGTCAAGATGTGGTGGTCAAGGATAGACTCATTTCTTGCATTAAAGCCCGTAAGTTGATCTCTGACGGGTGTCTTTACCATCCTGTGAGGGTTAGAGATGTGGAGTCCAAAGTCCCTTCTATAGAGTTTGTCCCGATTGTAAATAAGTTCCTTGATGTCTTCCCAAATGACCTTCCCAATATCCCTCTCGAAAGGGAGATAGATTTTGGTATAGACCTCTTCCCCGATACTCAACCTATCTCCATTCCCCTTTACCATATGGCCCCTGCGGAGTTGAAAGAGTTAAAGGAGCAATTGAAAGATTTGTTAGACAAGGGATTTATTACACCTAACCAATCACCTTGGGGTGCTCCGGTGTTATTTTTAAAGAAGGATGGATCCCTTAGAATGTACATTGACTACCGACAACTCAATATGGTCACCATCAAGAATAAATATCCTCTTCCAAGGATTGATGATTTGTTAGACCAATTGCAAGGGCTAGCTTCTTCTCTAAGATTGATCTTCAGTCTGAGTATCATCAAGTGAGGGGAGTGTGATATTCCCAAGATGGCCTTTCAAACTAGATATGGGCATTATGAGTTTGTTGTGATGTCATTTGGGTCGACCAATGCACCAACCATCTCCATGGACCTAATGAATAGGGTCTTCAAACCTTACATTGATTCCTTTGTTGTGGTTTTCATTAATGATATTTTGATCTATTCACATTGTAGGGAGGACCGTTTGGGGCATTTCAGGGTTGTGTTGGAAAGATTGAAGAAGGAGAAATTGTCTGCCAAATATGACAAGTGTGAATTTTGGTTGAAGAAGGTTGCATTCATGGGTCATGTGGTGTCGGGGGATGGTATAAAAGTGGATCCTAAGAAAACCTATATGATTAAGAATTGGCCTCGACCATTGACCCCGTCAGATATTAGGAGCTTCTTAGGCCTAGTGGGTTATTATAGGAGGTTTATGGATGGGTTCTCCTCCATTGCTTCCACTATGATAAAATTTACTCAAAAGAAGGTTAAGTTTGTGTGGATCGATGAGTGTCAGAGGAGCTTCTAAACATTGAAGGACAAGCTTGTGTCCGCTCCTATATTATCACTACCGGACGGGCTTGAGAGATTTATTTTGTATTGTGATGCCTCTAGAGTGGGTTTGGGTTGTGTGTTGATGCAAAATGGTAAGGCCATAGCTTACGCTTCTAAATAACTCAAGGTACACGACAGGAACTACCTACCCATAATCTAGAGTTAGTCGTCATCGTGTTTGCATTAAAGATTTGGCGTCACTACTTGAATGGGGTACATGTGGATGTGTTCACAAATCATAAGAGCCTCCAATATGTCTTCACTCAAAAGGACCTCAACTTGAGGAAAATAAGATGGTTAGAACTTCTAAAAGACTATGATATGAGTGTGCACTATCATCCAGGTAAGGCAAATGTTGTGGAAAATGCCTAGAGTATGGTGTCTATGGGTAGCCTAGCTCATATTGAAGGTAGCGATAGGGATGTGCATCAATTGGCTAGATTGGAGGTTAGCTTGGAAGAGGTTAGTGATGATGGTGTTGTTATTGTTGATGGGTCTAAGTCTTCTTTGGTTGATGAGGCAAAATAAGATCTTGACTCCTCCTTGCTTGAATTGAAAGCCTTTGTGAAAGAGAGCAAAATAGAGCTTTGAGGGAGATGGGGCCCTTAGGTACCAAGGTAGGTTGTGTGGACCTTGTGTTGATGGTTTGAGGGAGAAGATCCTTGATAAGGCCCATAATTCTTCTTATTCTATCCAATCCGGTTCCACCAAAATGTATAGAGACATGAGGGATGTGTATTGGTGGAGAGGCATGAAGAGGGACATTGCCAAATTCATTTTTGGTTGTCATAGTTTTCAAGAAGTCAAAGATGAACATCAAAGGTCGGGTGGCCTAACCCAAGACATAGAGATTTCCACTTGGAAGTTGGAGATGATTAATATGGATTTTGTGGTTGGGTTGCCCAAAACTAGAAAAGGTTTTGATTCCATTTGGGTGGTGATAGATAGGATAAAGAAGTCAGCTCATTTTCTACCGGTTAATACCACATATGGGGCTAAAGAGTTTGCAAGGTTGTAAATCCATGAGTTAATGAGGTTACATGGGGTTCCTTTGTCCATCATATCGGATTGTGGTTTACAATTCCTTCACACTTTTGGAGGCTTTTCAAAGGGGTTTTGGTATAAAAGTTCACCTTAGTACGACATTTCACCCCCAAACGGATGGTCAAGCTGAAAGAACCATTCAAACCCTTGAAGATATGCTTAGGGAATGTGTATTGGAGTTGAGGGGTAGTTGGTATGACCATATTGCTTTGATTAAGTTTTCCTAAAACAATAGTTATCACTCTAGCATCGGTATGGCTCCTTTTGAGGCTCTTTATAGAAGATGTTGTAGATCATCGGTTGGTTCGTTTGAGGTTTGAAAGGTGGCTTTATTGGGACACGATTTTGTTGTGGAGGCTCTTTAGAAGGTTAGGATGATTATAGAAAGGTTAAAGACGGCCCAACATCATCAAAATCCTATGCCGATGTAAAAAGAAGAGACCTTGAATTCAAAGTGGGTGATTGAATTTATTTGAAAGTTTCTCCAATGAAAGGCATGTTCCGTTTTGGTAAGAAGTTAAGTCCAAGATATGTTGGTCCTTATGAGGTCTCGAGGAGGGTTGGCAAGGTAGCTTATGAATTGAAGTTGCCTAGTGAAATGAATTTGGTTCATCCAGTGTTCCATGTCTCTATGTTTAGAAAATGTGTTGGTGATCCTAATTCTATTTTGCCTCTTGATGTTGTTGGTGTTGTTGACGATAACTTGACATATGAGGAGACTCCGGTTCAAATTTTGGATAGGCAAGTGAAGAAATTGAGGAACAAGGAGGTGACATTTGTTAAGGTCCTCTGGAGGAACCAAGAAGTCAAAAGTGCTGCATGGGAGGCCGAAGTGGACATGCAAAAGCGGTATCCTTATCTTTTCCATTCCACTCAAACCTTAGGTACTAATTCTAAGTCACCTATGCGATTTCAAGTCTTGTATTTCAGCCCCTATGTCATTCATATGCATTCATGTTTAAGTTGGCAAGTTTATGATGATTTTACATTTATATTGAGGTTTTGAAAATGTTGTTTTAAATGTAATGCTGCATTCTTATTGGGGCTGATTTGTTTATGATCACTCTTGTCTTGTACTTCCCTTTTACACTCGGGGATTAATGTGCCCAAGGGGGAGGTATTGAAATGACCCCAAAAAGTGCTCGAAAATTTGCCTCGAAATGCCTGAAATTTTAAATTTCATATATCTCAAAATCTGTGCACGATATCGAAAATCCGACTTTATAATCTTGTTCAGGGAGACAAAATTAGTGGGAAGAGGGTCTAACCCCGATTTAAGAGCAAAAGATTAGACATTATAATTTTTTCAAAGTTCGAATTTCAGAGAGGAATCTGTGACGCTTCTGCGACGCACCTCTGTGTAAAAAAGTGCCTGTTTTTTTTAGTTCGGTCTAACACTTCTAAGTCTTGTCCCTAAGTGTTCTCAAATGTGTTTTTACCTATATTTAGTTATATTTCACCCTCAAATCATCCTAAACATTCCCCAATACTCACTCAAACACTTAGACATATTTCCACTCCCAAATTCAAGTCTCAAAACCCTCATCTGGAACTAAGGATTTCCTTCAAGGTTCTTCTTCAAGCTTCAACTCTCCATCACCAATCTTCACCAAGCTCATCTGCAAGCTAAGGTATGTGGGTTTCTTTCGTGGGTTGCTTCTACCCATGATACCCAAGCCTCCTATTACTTAAATTGCATGATTTAAAGTTGATTTACAAATGAGTCTTGCTTATTATGAAATTCACTGCACACTATGTTAAAGGTATGTGAAATTGTGGTTGTTTAGCTATGTTTTTAGCTATAAATCTTTGATTTATTATAAGACTTGAGGAGGGGTTTTGATGTATGTTTCTTGAGGGTGTTGCAAGGTGTGGATTGATGGTTTTACAATGGATTTTCTTGCATGATTTCATCTCTATATTTCATGGTTTTATGCTAGCATTACACACCTTCTAAGTGTTTGATAAAATATTCGGATGTGGTTTCTTGAGGAATTTAAGGTCCAAAACATGAGATATGATATGATTGACTATATGATGATAAAATGAGCCTATGTATATGATATACTCTATAAAAAGTGTTGCAACCATTCCTGATCTGGGGGGACTAAGAGACCGGATAACCGAGGTAGGGGTTTGTACTCATCAACCGAGGTGGGGGTTTTTACTCATCACCTATGTGAGGGATTTGTACTTCACTACCGTGGTGATAAGGTGAAATTATCATCAACCATGTGAGGGGTTTGTACCACACCACCGGAATGATGGGGTGCAACCATCATCAACCAACCAAGGGGTTTGTACTTTGAAATCTAGCTTGGTCTCTTCTACACATATGAGATCCTATATGAGCATGAGCTACTTAAGCATGTTTTACTTATGCATTGATCATACATTCCATGTTGTTATATTATGCCTATTTCCTAATGTTACGCATTTTGACTATGATGCCTAATTCTTGTTGCGTTGAATCCTACATACTTAGTACATTCAAACATACTAATGCATACTCTTGACTACATGATATCACCATGTAGGAACCGGTGCCCAATTTGATCATCCTCCTCCACCACATGGCTAGTTCGATACTACTCAAGCTAGTTGGTGAGTCCTCCACTTTGGGGACCTTATTCTATATTGATCTTATAATGTATTAAGACATTCTTCTTTATTGTCTATTTTGACTATGAGGGTGAGCCTGGTTGCTTGTCTTGGCCCCTGCTCTTACATATGTTTTAGAGGTGTTTGTTGGACATGTTATGTATCTATGATATATGCTTTGACTCTTATCTCTCAACTATGATTCCATGTAAGCTTTTCCCTTATCCCCTTTTGCCCTATTTTTACTCTTTATGTCTTATATATGCTTCCGCAACTGATGGTGTGAAATGACAAGTTAAGAGGCTTGTTTAGGGTTCATTCGGGTTCCTATTCACCGTGTCACGTCCAGGACCTAGGTTTGGATCATGATATTTATAGAGGTTTCAACGCTATCGCATGAACTCAGATCACAAGAAAGGGTAACAGTTCCTAATATCCTATAGTTTCCTGTTTATGAAGTGTAGTGCACAACACTTACATAAACAAGACTCTACTAGACACGACTTCATAGACTCCCTAGGACTCTTGAACTTTATACTTTGATACCAAGTTTGTTACGCCCTAGTAGGGTACCCTTGGTGTGGCCGACACTCGAAGACTATCGCTAGTGCCCGAGAGAACCACTTGGCCACATCATCACATCTAACTTAACATCGGAAGAATAACTCAATAAATAAGCACCATATATATGCATATATACATATAGAAATAAATCTACTATATCATAGTGTCAATAAAAATAGTTTAGATACAGAGACTCATCCAAAACTTCTACTTAAATATTTATGAAACATCTACTCATCAGTCCAGAAATATGCCATGAAAGTCCATGGGCATCTCAATCAAAGAAAGAAAAAGTGATCAATAATAATGAAAGATAAAAAGGCTCCTCCTGGATACTAGGATGACTCACCAAGCTCGAGGGATGTACTGATCCAGACCTCAATGATGTGCGTGCTGAAGCCCTCTATTTGTTGTATCTATATCATAAAATGATGCAGACCCAACATGGACGTCAATACATGGAAAATACTGGTTGTAAAATAGCTCAAGGAGAAATAAAGCTCGACTCAATCATCTCAACTCAATGCTCATTCTCAAATCATTTTATGCAAGTTTAGAGTAAATCATGCTTTTAAAATAATCTCAGTATAATATGCTCATTTTGAAATCTCATGCTCAATCAATGTTGTTTGAGAGTTTCTCCTAACTGCCATCCTCATCCCACAACCTGAAGTTAGGTGATGCACAATGCATCAACATCGTTACCACGCCCACCATTAACTTGCCATGGAAAAGGGTGATCAACTCTCTCTTGGATCCATAATAAGTGTCCACTTACGGGACAAGAGCCATCAAACTAGCAGTAACGACTATCCTATGTTGGCAATATAGTTATGTGGGTTAAAGTAGAAGTATACTCGCTCCTAGCTCAGTGATCGATACTTCTCCTAAGACTAAAAACATGCTCAAATCATCATTGACTCATCATCATCACCATAACTAAACTCATCATCATCTCATCATCAACTTATAACTCACATCAATAAGTCAATCAATCAATGCAAATGATTAAATAGGCTTAGACTCAAACGGTCATTTAGACTCAATCAATTAAGTCCTCATGTAATACAATCAACACATCATTGTCACGACCAAAGAGTAGGGCCTAGACGTGACACGGTGATTGGGGAAACCGAAGAAACCCCAATCAAGCCTCTCAACTTATCATTACACATCATTAGTCATAGAAGCATGTAAAAGACATAAAAGAAGCATAAGGGGCAAAGGGGATAAGGTATAGCTTGCCAAAATATCGACCTCAAGAGACAAAACGTCATAGCTCATATCATAAATACACAACTTGTCCAGCAAACAACTCTAAATACATAGATAAAGCGGGGGCTAAGAAGAAGTAACCTGGCTAACTCTCATAGTCAACTAGAACACAAAATAGAATGTCTCAATACAAGGAAAGAGGAAATCATAAACCAAGGTCCCCGAAATGGAGGACTCACCAACAAGCTTGAAATAGCACTGACTAGCCATGTGGAGGAGGAGGAGAATCAACTTGGGCATCGGTTTCTACATGGTAATGTCATGTAGGAAAGAGTATGTGTTAGTACGTTTGAATGTATTAAGTATGTGGGATGCAATGCAACAAGAGTTAAGCTTCAAAATCGACATGGATAACTATAGACCATAGGAATGATATGACAATATGACATAAATGCTCAATGCATAGTAAACATGCTTAAGTAACTCACATTCATATAGAATATCATAAGTGTAGAAGAGACCAAGCTAGCTATTCAAGGTATAAACCCCTTGGTGGTTATGTGATATAAACTCCTTACATGGTTGATGATAATCATACCTTATCAACACAACGAAGAAGTATAAACCCCTTGCATGGTTGATGATAATCACAACTTATCAACACGGTGATGAAGTATAAACATATCACATGATTGATGGTTCTAAACCCCCAACATGATTAATCGGGCTCTTGTGCCCCCAGAATGGGTATTGGTCTAATGCAATACTTTATATAGAGTATATCATACATATTAGATCATTTCATAATCATAATATCAATCATATCATATCTTATGCTTCGGATCTTCATTTCCTCAAGAAACCCTAGCTAGACATTTTATCAAACACTTAGGGGGTGTGAAATGGGGGTAAAAGACCATGCAATTTAGAGATGAAATCATACAAGAAAGTCTATAGTAAACCATCAATCAACACCTTGTAACACCCCCAATACATTCAAATCAAAACCCCTCATCAAATCCAATATTAGATCCAAGATTTGAAGCTCAAGACATGCTAAAACAACTATACTTTCATGAACTAAAATCACTGTGCAGTAAATTTCTCAATATACAAGACCCACATGTAAAATCAACTTTAAATCATGCAGTATTAGTAAAAAAAAGGGTTTAGGCACCAAGGATGGAAGGACCAAATGGTTCAGCACCACATACCTTAACTTTGGAGAACCCTTGAAGAAGACTGAAAATGGAGACATGAAGCTTGAGTGAGCTACTTGATGAAATCCTTAAGATTGGTCTTGAGTTTGGGATTTGAATTTAAGGGCAAATATTTGGCTAAGCGTCCTGGTGAGTATTGGGAATGTTTAGGGTGATATAAGGGTGAAATAAGGCTAAGTGTAGGTAAAAACATGTTTGGGAAAACTTATGCCCAACACTTAAAAATATATGGACAGACTAAGAAAAACAATGCAGAATTTACACCTCTCCTCGTCACAGTGAGGTCGCGGACCCTCACTGGAAATTACAATAAGTGCAAATTTCATAAATCGATTCATTTGCTTTAAAATCGAGGTTAGACTCTTATGCCCCTAATTTGGACCCCCTGAACAAGAATATGAAGTCAGATTTTTGAAATAACAAAGAACTTTTAGATATATGAAAAATAAGATTCTGGGCATTCCCTGGGCACGTTTTCAAGCACTTTTTGGGCTCGTTGCAATACCTCCCCCTTGGGAACATTCATTCTCGAATGTAGAAGAGACTTACAAGACAAAAATAATCATGAATAAATCAGCCCCCAACATGTATGCAACATTACATTTAAATATCACTTTAAAAATCTCAACATAGGTGTAGAATCATCATAATTTTCCAACTTAAGCATGAATGCACATGAATGATATAGGGGCTGACATATCCGACTTGTTATCACATAGGGACTTAGAATTAGTATCTTAGGCTTGAGCGGAGTGGAAAAGATAAGGATACAGCTTTTACATATCCGCTTCAGCCTCCCAAGTAGTACTTTCGACTTGTTGGTTCCTCGAAAGGACCTTAACGGATGCCACCTCCTTGTTCCTCAATTTCTTTACTTGACTATCCAAGATATGAACTGGAACCTCCCCATAAGTCAAGTTATCCTTAACAACACCCACCACATCAAGAGGCACAATGACATTAGGACTACCAACACACTTCCTCAACATAGAAACATGGAATACCAGATGAACCAAATTCACTTCACTAGGAAAATTCAACTCATAAGCTACCTAGCCAACCCTCTTTATTACCTCATAAGGACCAACATACCTTCGACTCAACTTTCTCTTTTTACCAAAACGGACAACACCTTTCATTGGAGAAACTTTCAAATAGACCCAATCACCCAATTGAAATTCTAGGTCTCTTCTTCTTACATCGGCATAAGATTTTTGTCGACTTTGGGCTATCGCCAACCTCTCCCTAATCATCCTAACCTTCTCAAGAGAATCCATAACAAGATTTAGTCCCAATAAAGCCACCTTTCCAATCTCAAACCTACCCACGAGTGATCTACAACATCTCCCATAAAGAGCCTCAAATGGAGTCATACCAATGCTAGAGTGATAGTTATTATTGTATGCGAATTCAATCAAAGGAAGATGGTCATCCCAACTATCTTTAAGCTCCAACACATAAGTCCTAAGCATATCTTCAAATGTTTGAATTGTCCTTTTGACTTGGCCATCCATTTGAGGGTGGAAAGTCGTACTAAGGTGAACTTTGGTATCAAGACCCCTTTGAAAAGACTACCAAAAATGTGAAGTGAATATGCACTCTGATCCGATATGATGGATAAAGGAACCCCATGTAACCTCACTAAGTCATGGATGTACAACCTTGCATACTTTTCAGCCTCATATGTAGTCTTGACCGGTAGAAAGTGAGCTGATTTCGTCATCCTATCAACCACCACCATATGGAATCCAAACCTTTTTTAGTCTTGGGTAACTTACCACAAAATCCATATTAATCACCTCCCACTTCTAAGAAGGAACCTCTATGTCTTGGGTTAGGCCATTCGGCCTTTGATGTTGGACTTTGACTTGTTGACAACTATGGCAACCGGAAACAAATTTGGCAATGTCCCTCTACATGCCTCCCCGCCAATACACATCCCTCAAGTCTTTATACATTTTAGTGGAACCGGGGTGGATAGAATAAGAGGAATTATAGACCTCATCAAGAATTCTCTCCCTCAAACCATCAATACATGGCACACACAACCTACCTTGGTATCTAAGGGCCCCATATACCCCTTGGGAGAAAACCTCTATTTTGCCCTCTTTCACCAAGGCCTTCAATTCAAGGAAGGAGGACTCTACATCTTGTTATGCTATCACCTCATCAACCAAACAAGATTTTAGAGCCATCAACAACAACAAAACCATTACCCACATCTTCCAACCTCACCCTCAATCTACCCTATCTATGCACCTCCCTAATGATCTCCCTATCACCGCCATCCACATGAGCTAGGCTACCCATAGACACCTGACTCAAAGCATCCACCACAGCATTTGCCTTACTCGGATGGTAATGCACACTCATGTCATAGTCCTAAAGGAGTTCTAGCCACCATCTTTGTCTCAAGTTAAGATCTTTTTGTGTGAAGACATATTGAAGGCTCTTATGATCGATGAAGATGTCAACATGCACTCCATATAAATAATGACGCCAAATCTTTACTGCAAACACCATGGCGGCTAATTCAAGATCATGGGTAGGGTAGTTCTTTTCATGCACCTCAAGTTCCTAGAAGCATAGGCTATGACTTTACCATTTTGCATTAGCACACAACCCAAACCAACTTTACATGCATCACAATAAACAGTAAAACCCTCAAGCCCATCCCGTAGTGACAATATAGGAGCGGACACAAGTCTATGTTTCAATGTTTGGAAGCTTTTCTCACATTCATCGGTCCACACAAACGTAACCTTCTTTAGAGTCAATTTTGTCATAGGAGAAGCAATGGAGGAGAACCCATCCACAAACCTTCTATAGTAACCCGCAGGACTAAGAAACTTCTAATATCCGACAAGATCAATGGTCTAGGACAATTCCTATCACCTCAGTCTTCTTGGGATCCACCTTAATACCATCCCCCAACACCACATGACCTAAGAATGCAACCTCCTTCAACCAAAACTCACACATGTCATATTTAGCATACAATCTCTCCTCCTTTAGTCTCTGCATCATAACTCTCTAATGGCCCCTATGTGAATAGATCAAAATATCATCAATGAAGACCATAATAAAGGAATCAAGGTAGGGTTTGAAGACCCTATTCATTAGGTCCATGAAGATGGTTGGTGCATTAGTCAACCTAAAGGACATCAACACAAATTCATAGTGCCCATATCTAGTCCAGAAGACCGTCTTGGGAATATCACACTCTCTCACCCACACTTGATGGTACCCGGATTGAAGATCAATCTTAGAAAAATAGCTAGCCCCTTACAATTGGTCAAACAAGTCATCAATCCTTGAAAGAGGATATCTATTCTTTATAGTGACTTTATTGAGTTGCCGATAGTCGATGCACATTCTAAGTGAACCATCTTTCTTCTTTAAAAATAACACTGGTGCATCCCAAGGTGATTGGATAGGTCTAATAAACCCCTTTTCCAACAAATCTTTCAATTTCTCCTTTAACTCCTTCAACTTCGCCGAGGACATATAGTAAGGGAGATGGAGATAGGTTGAGTGTCGAGAAGGAGATCTATGCCAAAATCTATCTCCATGTCGAGAGGGACATTGAGAACGTCATTTAGAAAGACATCAAGAAACTCATTTACAATCGGGACTGACTCAATGGAAGGGACTTTAGACTCCACATCTTTAACTCTGACAAGCTGATACAAACACCCTTTGGAAATCAACCTATGGGATTTAATGCATGAGATGAACCTATCCTTTACTACCATATCATGACTTTTCCACTCAAGGAAGAGTTCATTAGGGAATTGAAACTTGACCCTACGGGTTCTACAATCAATAGAAGCATAGTATGCATGCAACTAATCCATCCCAAGAATAACATCAAAATCAACCATATCTAATTCAACAAGATCACAAGGTAGGATTTTATGCAAGATACAAATCGGACAACTTATATAAACCCTCCTAGCAATAATAGATGCACCAATAGGAATAGACACCTCATATGACTCATACAACAACTTCGACTTAACATGGAACCTTTTAGCAACAAAGGGGGTAACAAAGGAAAGGGTGGCACGCGGATCAATCAAAGCATATATATCAAGATCAAAGATTTTCAATATACCAGTAACAACATTGGGGACCTCACTAACCCCTTGCCTCCCATGTAGAGCATAAAATCGATTGTGCATTGGGGCACCACCTTGAGTACCACCTCTTCCTAATGGAACAGCATTAGTCCCCTGGGCCTAGCCACAGTTTCTTGGACAATATACCTTCTTGTGACCAAGCTCCCCACATTCATAGCATGCATTAAGACCCCTCAAACATGGACCTCCATGACTTCTTCCATATTTAGGGCACACATCGTTAGGAGCCACCCTACCAATACCTTGTGGACTAGGGAAGTCATTGATCAACCCCCTATTAGTAGCATGAGAAGTCCCTTGACCTTGACAAAACTTAGCACCATTTTGGAATTTACTCTCAAATCGGCCCTCTTGGCCTCATGCCCCCTTCTCTTTCTCAATTTCTCCTCTTCCATTTGTTCGACATATGTCATCAATCGAGACAAGTCCATATCGCTAATAAGTAAGGCGGACCAGCATTCTTAACTCACCAAGTCGGAGATCCCCATTACAAATTTATTCATCCTCGATCTAGGATCGGCCACCAAGTGAGGAGCATACTTTTAAAGTTGAGTAAATCTGAGCGCATGCTCTTTCACACTCATAGCACCTTGTTTCAAGTTCATAAACCCTACCAGGTTTGCTCTTCTAAGCTCAAGAGGGAAAAACCAATTAAGGAAGGCCAATTTGAAGTCTTCCAAAGCACCATATAGCTATTACCCTTCTCACCCTTCCATTGCATATACCAATTTGCGCTACTCCCTTGAGTTGGTACGCCGCTAACTCCGCCAATTCTACCTTTTCATTCAGCCCAACACCCATGATATTCAAAATTTTATAGACCTCGTCAATGAAGTTTTGTGAATCCTCTTCCACCTTTGACCAATGGAAAATCAGAGGATTTATCCTCATGAAGTCTCTTACCCTAGCTCCCGGGGTAGTAGAATGATGGGCTTTGGCCCCTTGTTGGTCTAGGTTTGCCACCACTTAGGCAAGCATAGTAAGAGCATCCCGGAGCTCACCATTGGTAGGTTGCTCCTCGGGAGCTTGGGCACGTCTTCCTCTAGTTTTTGGCATGATCTAGTATACAAAGGAGAATCGTTATGGGGGGAAAATACACCACAACTCTATAGCACGACTTAAAATATGAAGAAGGGAAACATTTCCCAAAATGCCTCATAGCCTCCTACTCATAGTCATGGCGTGCTTCACAACCATGAGTAGGACTCTAATCGACGCGGTGTGTTGGACTCTAAGGATCTATCAACCTAGTGCTCCGATACTAAGTTTGTCACGACCCAAGCCTAGGGCCTAGACGTGACACGGCGAATGGGGAACCCGAAAGGACCCCAATCAAGCCTCTCAACTTGTAATTACACATCATTGGTCAGGGAAGCATGTAAAAGACATAAAACAAGCATAAGGGGCAAAGGAGCTAAGGGATAGCTTGCCAAAATATCAACCTCAAGAGAAAAAAATCATAGCTTATGTCATAAACACACAACTTGTCCACCAAACACCTCTAAATACATAGATAGAGCGGGGGCCAAGACAAAGTAACCCGGCTCACCCTCATAGTCAACTAGAACACAAAATATAATGTCTCAATACAAGGAAAGAGGAAAGCATAACCAAGGTCCCCGGAATGGAGGACTCACCAACAAGCTTGAAATAGCACTGACTAGCCACGTGGAGGAGGAGGAGGATCAACTTGGGTGCCGGTTCCTACATGGTGATTTCATGTAGGCAAGAGTATGCGTTAGTACATTTAAATGTACTAAGTATGTAGGATGTAATGCAACAAGAGTTAAGCTTCATAAATCAATATGCATAATAATGGACCATAGGTAACGATATAGCAATATGACATGAATGATCAATGAATAGTAAACATGCTTAAGTAACTCAGGTTTATATAGAAAATCATAAGTGTAGAATAGACCAAGCTAGCTATTCAAGGTATAATGGGTAGTTGTGTGTCATAAACCCCTCATATGGTTGATGATAATCACACCTTATCAACACGGTGATGAAGTATAAACCCCTCACATTGTTGATGATAATCACAACTTATCAATATGGTGACGAAGTATAAACCCCTCGCATGATTGATGGGTATAAACATCAACATGGTTACCTGGGCTCTTGTCCCCCCGGATCGGGTATGGTCTAATGCAACACTTTGTATAGAGTATATCATACATATAAGCTCATTTCATCATCATGAAATCAATCATATCATATCTCATGCTTCAGACCTTCATTTCCTCAAGAAACACTAGTGGGACATTTTATCAAACACTTAGGAGGTGTGTACTCGGGGTAAAACACCATGCAATTTAGAGATGAAAACATGCAAGAAAATCTATAGTAAAACCATCAATCAACACCTTGCAACACTCACTAAACATTCACATCAAAACTCCTCATCAAATCCAATATTAGATCCAAGATTTGGAGCTCAAAACATGTTAAGCCAACCATACTTTCATCAACTAAAATTATTGTGCAGTAAATTTATCAATATGCAAGACTCACATGTAAAATCAACTTTAAATCATGCAATATTACTAAAAAGAGGATTTAGGCACCATGGGTGGAAGGACAC
Source organism: Solanum clarkiae (assembly GCA_011800125.2). NCBI lineage: Eukaryota > Viridiplantae > Streptophyta > Magnoliopsida > Solanales > Solanaceae > Solanum > Solanum clarkiae. The sequence continues at coordinate 15,013 of JAABOM020101969.1, read as the reverse complement.
AATGGTTCAACACCACATACCTTGACCTTAGAGAACCCTTGAAGAAGATTGGAATGGAGACTCAAATCTTGAGTGAGATCCTTGATGAAATCCTTAAGATTGGTCTTGAGTTTGGGACTTGAATTTAGGGGCAAATATTTGGCTAAGTGTCTTGGTGAGTATTGGGGAATGTTTGTGGTGATATGAGGGCGAAATAAGGCTAAGTACAGGTAAAAATATATTTGGGAAAACATGGGCCCAACATTTGAAAAAATCTAGATAGACTAAGAAAAAGAGTGCAGAATTTACACCTCTCCACGTCGCGGAGAGGTTGCAAACCCTTACTAGAAATTGGACCAAGTGCATATTTCATAAATCGATTCCTTTGCTTTAAATCAAGGTTAGACCCTTGTCCCGCTAATTTGGATCCCCTAAACAAGAATACGAAGTCAAAGTTTTGAAATAACAAATGGATTTTTAGATATTTGGAAAACAAGATTCTGAGAACTTCCGAGGCACGTTTTCAAGCACTTTCTAGGGTCATTTGAATCACATATCATAATATATTTGGCTCAATGCAACATACTCCTCATGCTCATGTTTACTCAAGTTACTTAGCTCAATGTGTATCAATTCACTCAATTCAATATGCTCAATTTACTCAGCTCAATATATTTAATTTATGCATAAAATTCCATGGAAACATGTAAATTAGGGTTCATACTATCAAGAATCAAAATACATGTATACATCTCACATTCATGCTCATGAAAACATAGGAATTATCTCATATGCTGTAATGTAAAATAAGATCTCATGATGAATACAAAGATATAGTATTAAAATAGAAGGAATTTCTCAAAAATATCAACTCTCGTCAAATATTGACTCACGATAATGGAAAAGGGCATGTGAAGAAAGGAATTCATATTTTGGTAAGCCACACATACAAAGGAGTGTAGAATCTTAAAGTATCTTAGACGAAATTAGAAGATTTCTCAAGTTATCCTTCAAACCCTAGACCCTCTTCTCTTGAATTTTTCTTCTATGCCTTAGAGAGAATATTTCAACATAAAAGAGGCTATCTGAGATGTTTTAGGACTGATTTGAGTGTAAAAACGTTGCCCTTAGTCTTAGAAAGTGTGGGTAAAGGACCAAAATAACCCTTCTTAAAACTTGTCAAAAGCCCATTACGGGTCTAGTACGACCCGTAGGACCCCTCTTATAACCCTTTGTCTCAATTTCAGAGCTTCTGGAAATTGCTACGAGCCCGAACTATGACTCGTACCCCGACTTACGACCCATAAGGGAGGTCTCATAGTGCAACTCTGCACTGGCAGTGTTTAGTAAAATGGTTATAACTTTTGATTCCGAACTCTAAATGAGGTGAAATCAAGTGCATTGGAAAGATAAATCAAAGGGCTTTCATTTGGTATATTATGGGACCTCTAGTTCTTCATGTGCTAAGAGTCATGTTCATTTAAAGTTGATCCTTGTATAATCCAACACTCAAAACTCAATTTATAGGAAAGTATTGAACTAATCTAAGTACTAGAGGTCTCTTATCACTCTAATACACCTCTACTATATTGGGATGAAGCTTGAAATATGGTTACATATGAGGGTAGAGTTATGGATCATCATAATGAGGAGGAGGTGCAGCCTAACCCACTTGAGAAAATAAAACCCGAGCCATTATAGCAATAGAGGTTCGAGATTCAGCATTAGTCACTAGCTCCATAGGCTCTTGAGAAGCTTGATATTCATCAACAGTCTAGGTTGTGGAGCTATTCTTTGAGGCATCATATGTAAAGTCATCAAAGAATAATCATTAGATTAAGAAATCCTTAGCACATGTTCTATGACACGACATAAATCATGAAGAAGTGAAATATTTACTAAACGTCTTATAGCCTCCTATTCATAGATGTGGTGCACTTTTTATCCATGAATAAGACTCTACTAAATGCGGCATGCTGGATCCCAAGGACCATTTCAAAATCATATTTATCTAATACCAAGTTTGTAATGACCCAAGTCTAGGGCCTAGTCATAACATGGTGAATGAGATCCTTGAAGAAACGTCAAATTAACCCTTAGCATAAATACAAGTATCAAAGGTAGCAGCAAGAGAAAACATACATAAGCGAAAGCATACATATAGCTTGGGTCATAATATGTGTCTCAACATGAAATAGAATATAAGATAGAGTATATAAATTTGAAAATGAAATACACCGTATGTCCAAAACATACCTCTAACATAGCATATGACGAAGGATCAAATACTCCCTAGCGCACCCAGAAATAGAGGAAAAGATTGTCTCTAGTACAACTATAGCGTGAATAGAATGATAATCGGTCCAGTCCTCAAAGATGGAGAACTCACATAATCGAGATCATGATAATACCGGGAACTAGCCATGAGGATCATCAAAAGTAGCACATGTTCCTACATTATAATATAATGTAGACATGGAGTATGCAGTAGTACATTTGAATGTATTAAGTATACAGGTGTGAAATGTAAAACCTGCATAAAGTGTTAGAAGAGAAAGGGCGCATATATATATATAGAAATGAAGTATATGAGAAAGATTAGTCATAACACGATGCCATAAAATATCATGGTGCATGAATGCTTTATTACATGAACATATGTGGAGATGATCGTAATAAACATAACCTCACATAGTGAGTCTAAGAGTAACCATATAACCTCTCATAGGGAGCCCAAGAGTATCTATATGACCTCCCAAAGGGAGTCTTGAGTAACCACGTAGCCCCATGGGGAGTCCTCAGTAATTACATAACTTCTTATTGGGAGTCCTGAGGAACTATTTGATACAAGTCATCATACACAGGATATATAATATATATACATACATAGGATCATAAACCATTTCAAATCATTTTCATGCAAAGTTGGTCCTTAAAGCCAAATCGTATAAAATATGCTTACATGCATAGGAGTAGTTCATTCATACTTTTACTTGATGGTGTTAACACACCTATGAGTGCTTAAAGCTATTTCACAATCATCATAGTGATCGTATTCAGGTCACAACCATACTTGCCTTGAAATTATAATTATATCCATAATTAATAGTTAAATCCATAATAAAACTTCATGAAAAGCCATGTTCATGCATGCATATGACATGAAGAGTGGAGGAGTAACATGAGTACTTGAAATTGATACTTAAATCATGAAATTAAGGCAGGTTCATGCATAAACCATGATTAAATCCACATTCGTATCATAAGTCATACTACCCATGCATGAAAATAAGCTTAAAAGAAATATGCAAGATCAAATCTTATAAAAATCATGTAAATCAATGGAACATGGAGTAATTCATACTTATTTTATCATTTGAAGATGACCCATAACATAATTTTAGTAATTCAAAACCAAATCATGAAAATTACCTTCAAGTTCACTTAAAGTTCCTGAAAACTTTGAAAGATAGAAGTTGGGCTTCATGATTGAAATGGAATCATGAATAAAACCACACATATCTTGAAAGCATACTTGAAACCCTTGGTTGAATCTTCAAAGATTGACTTGAATAGAGTTTTTAAGACTTGATCTTTAGGAACTAAGTGTTGATAATATAATGAAATAGATAAAATGACTTAGGCATGATTTAAGAATGTTAACATAGACATAAAAGTCCTAAAAGACCAATGAAAGAGGCAAAAATACTAAATTGGCCCCATATAAAATAGAGCCAAATTGGACAAGTGTGCACTCCACGAATGCTACTGTGGGTTGTGGGGTGCACCATGAGCTGTATAGGGCTTTATGGTGGTGCACCTTGGAGGCAACAAGGGAAGGCCTTAGGAAGGACCCTTAATGGAACCACTGCACGAACCCTCTTTAAGTCGTAGTGTGCACCACAGGTCGTGAAGGGATCCATGGTGAGGACCCTTGAGCCAAAGCCTTGATGACCTTGTGAGAGGCCTCTCCGTGAGGCACTCTACGACTCATGGTGTGCACCAATAGTCGTGATGTGCTATCTAGTGGACATATCCTCAACATAGCCTACTGGCTTGGCAAGACATGGACTTTTCAAGGCCAAGGCCCCTTCCATGACACCATATATAGCCCGTGGAGTGCACCATAGGTCGTGTAGGGTTCTTTAAAGGGGACCCTTGGCCCAAAGGTCTTAGAAATGATTTTTTTGGCTTAAGTTAAGGCCTCCCAAGGTCCAAGTACTTGCATTATACTTTTCATACTAACCTACTATGGTCTGAAGATTGTCCTCCCAAATATTGAAATCTCTTCTTAGAAAATGAGAGTACTCTTATGGGGAAGGATAATGTTGAGAATGAAGGTGGTATTCATTTTTCCATTATTTCTTATTCTTTGTGTGTTCCAATTCTTAAGAGTACTCATAACAATGATCGTGAAATTAATAGTGGGTATGTCTATGATGGCACCTTAGATGAAGTTAATTTGCATGACTCCTTTCTCTTTTCTCTATTTGTTTTTTATGATGCATGTACTTGTATTGTGAGTATTGTTAGTATCTAATATCTTTTTATGATCACATTTGCCAGAAAATCAAAAAGGAAAGACGAATAGGCAACCTATAAGATCCTTGGAGAAACTACGAAAAAGGAAGATAGGATAACAAGGCAGATCTCAAGGAATCATTTCTCAAAGCAGTACATGTTACATCTTGGAAAAGAAGGAAAGATATCAATCGATGTGGAGTGTTGTAAATCTCATCTTTGAAGGAAGGAAAAATATACAATCAAGCTGTACACAATCCCAATCATGGAATCCTCAATATCCTTAATTGGAAGAAATCTCGTGGGTCAAGAAATCACCAACGTCTAGAATTTTGGAAGCCTCTTATAATAGCTCTCTTTCAAAATTTAGAGATAAGTTATTCTTGAAAGTAAATTGATCTGGGCTAAAACTCTACTCTTGTACTTAATATAAACATTATACTTCTTGTGTGTGAACAATTGTAAAGAAAGAGAGATAAAGTTAGAGTTTCTAGATTAGGCTTTCTTAAGAGAAGTTGAGGTTCTGATCTGTGAATCAGAAAGAGAGATAAAGTTAGAATTTCCAGACTAGGCTTTCTTAAGAGAAGTGGAGGTTCTGATCTGTGAATCAAACTTAGTGAAAATATCCTACTGTAACCCATTACTCAACTTTGATCTCTAAAATATCCTACTATAACCCATTACTCTACTTTGATCTTTAAGGAACCCTTTGTGACCCAAAAGGACTAGAAGTAGGTACCACCTTGGTATTCTAAAATAGTATAAAAATTGCTTACTGTCAATTTTGTACTATTTTATATATGTGAATTACCATTCAAAGTTACTCGACTATCAAATTAAGTTAGTCAATTACTCTTAAATTTTGATTCGTACCTTTTCTTAACTATCAATTGGTATCAGAGCAAAGTCTCACGGAAAAGAGCCTAAAAACTTATGAGCAAAGATCAAATGACAAACTATCAAATTCCTAATGCTATTTTTCAAGATAGTCGCTTGTCAAACCATCCCCCTTACTTCAATGGTCAGCACTATTTCCACCAGAAAGAAAGATTCAGAATCTTTGTCTAACCTACTAATTTTCAAGCATAGCTAGTTACCAAAAAGGGTCCTAAGTCCACACTTCGCACTTGTGGGGGGGGGGGGGAAATCATTGATCTGGAATAATTCGAGATCAAGGAACAACAGGACCAGACTAATGCTAGAGCCATCAGTCTTCTCTATTGTGCTGTTAGCGGATATGAATATGATAAAATCTCTATATGTGAGATGGAAAAAGAAATGTGGGACAAGCTTGAAGTTACTTATGAAGAAACAAGCAAAGTCAAAGAAGCTCGAATAAAAGCCCTAGTCAATGAATATGAACTATTCAAGATGGTTGATGATGAGGATGTTGAAACCATGTTCTCAAGGTTCAAAAAAACAGTTAGCAAACTGAAATCATTAGGAATGGTCTACTCAAACACTTTTCAAGTCAGGAAATTGATTCTAAGCCTTCCTAAAGAGGGATAAACTAAGGCTGCAATACTATAGGATATGATTTGTAAAATATGATGTATGATAAACTTTGGAAATCTCATGGCATATGAGCAAAATTATATAAACAGATATCACAAGGATGAAAAGAAAAAGTTAGTTGCATTCAGTGCAGAAACTTTCACTGACGAGGAAGAATTGGACAAATCTAACAATGAGAGAATGGCAGTAATTACATGTGGGGTCAGACAAATGTTTAGGCAAAGAAGACAATGGCCACAACAAGACATGAGACCAAATGACTAGAAATGATAACAGATGCTAGTACTGTGGAAGGTCCGGATATATTTGACAAATCCTCCCTGGATTAAAAAGAAAAAACTCACGTATAAGTGGCAACTCAATCCCTAAGTGTATGGAGTGATGAAGAAGGCTTTAAGTATGAACCAGCAGAAGCCGCAAGCATCTACTTTATGGCCCTTGGAGAAACCAATGAGGTAAGAAATCTTAATTGCCCAAACTCTCATGATATTCAAAACACTATTGACATGATCACTGATGAACTCCAGAAGTTATTGATGAATATAATAAAATCCCTTATAAAGAACTTGGAGATACTTCTAGAATCAAGTAAAATTGAAGTTGACTTACTTCAATAAGAACTTGATGATGTTAAAATACAACTCAATAGCATCCAAAACCACCAAATTATAGCTCCTTTCGCTCAAACTCCTCTTTTCAAACTGTGTCACCAAATTTTTCTGAATCTGAAAACGAGGTGGTTTTAAAATCAACCTACTTTACTTGTGATAAAATTTGTCACAAATCCTTCAACTGCAAAACCTTTAGTTTAGGAAAATGGATTTTGAGACCAAAAGTCTCCCCTACTAATAGTCAAGGATCCAATAAAATTTGGGTACCCAAAACAAATTAATTGGTTCCTAATGTAGGTACCCTCAAAGCACACTTACAGGAAAAGAATATAGGTAATCGACAGCCAGTGCTCAAGACATATGACTAGAAAGAAAGAAAACCTCAAGAGTATAAAAAATTGGACAGACACTAGGTAAGATTTAATAATAACACAAAAGGAGAAGTAATAGTGTTGGCATAATCACGATAAGCCCTTCATATGATCTTATAGAAGTGTATCTAGTGGATGGGCTAAAGTATAATCTTCAAAGCATCAGTCAACCATGTACTGTCGACTTCGATTTGCACTTTAACTCTGTAAAAAAGCACCATTAGAAATCAATCTAAAATTATCACCATCATTGGGGATAGAGTTGATAACGTCTATGTGATAAATAATATGGATTTACCTACTCTTACATGCTTAACTGTGATCTCAAATGGTCCTTAGGTATGGCATAGGAAACTTGGGTATGCTAGCATGCATGCAATTGAAAAACTCTCTAGACCAGACCTAGTCATTGGACTTCCAAAACTAAAGTTTGAAAGGACTATCTGTGTGATGCTTGTTGGTTTCAAAAACAAACCAAGTAATCCTTCAAAGCTATAGACTCTATCAGGACATCAAAGTCTCTCTAGTTGTTGCATATGGACCTATTCGAGCCAATTAAAATGGCAAGTATTGGTGGTAAACATTATGCCTACATTATTATTGATGATTACTCTCATTTCACTTGTATTATCTGTTTGTCTCATAAGCATAAATCTTTCACAAATTTTGAAATTTTCTATAAAAAGATTCAAAAAGAAGCAGTTTACTTTATCACCAGCATTCATAGTGACCGCGAAGAAGAATTTGAAAATAAACTCTTTGAAGAATTTTGCAACAATAATGGAATATCTTAAAACTTCTCCTTACCCAGATCTCCACAAAAAAATGGAGTTGTAGAATAGAAAAATTGATCCCTAGGACACCGCCCAAACCATGCTCCTTGATCAAGGTCTTTTGGATCATTTCTGGTCTGAAGTAGTTGATCAAGGTCTTTTGGATCATTTCTCGGATGAAGCAGTTATCATTACATGCCATGTGATAAATAGATGCATGATGAGACCAAATTCGAGGAAGACTCCTTATGAACTCTAGAAGGGAAAGAAGCCCAACATAAGTTACTTTCATTCTTTTGGATGCAAATGCTATATACACAATAATGTTAAAACTAATCTTGGTAAGTTTGGTCTAAGAAGTAATGAAGGTATGTTTCTAAGCTACTCTCCCTCTAGTTGAGCTTTCAAGGTTTTTAATAAATACACTCTTATTGGTGAAGAATCTATCCATGTTATTTTTGATGACTCTAACCCAAGCATGTAGCTCTTTGACGAATCTAGTTCAGAGTACTCCCACTCATTCCTCCACCAACACCACTCAAACTGAGGAGCCAACTAAAAAATCTAAAAAGTTGACTACACTCCCAGACAAACTAGTGGTTCTCAGAGAATAGAGATATAGTACAAGCTACCCAAATGATTTTATCATCAAAAATTCCTCGAAGAGAATGCAAACTAGCGTGTATCTAGGGAAAAAAGCTTCAGTTGCATTTATCTCTCAATTGGAACCTAAAAAGATAGATGAAGCTTTAAAAGATGAATTATGGGTAAACACCATGAAAGGGAAGCTAGAACAATTTGAACGAAATCAATTATAGACTCTAGTAGAAAGACTTGACAACTGCTCTGTCATCGAAACTAAATGGGTGTTCCAGCACAAAATGGATGAAGATGACAAAGCCATCAAAAATAAATCTAGACTAGTAGCCCAAGGCTACTATCAACAAGAAGGTATATACTACGATGAAACTTTTTTCCTATAGAGAGGTTAGAAACCTTTCGTATTTTATTTGCTTATGCCTCTTTCTATCGCTTTAAACTTTTGCAAATGGATGTTAAGAGTGTCTTCTTAAATGGTTTTATCAAAGAAAAGATTTTTGTTAAACGACCCCCCGATTTTGAAATCCTTCCTTACCTAGTCATGTTTTTCAATTATCAAAAGCTCTCTATGGGCTGAAACAAGCTCCAAAAGACTGGTATGAACATCTTAGTAATTTTCTCCTAAAAATGATATTAAAAGAGAAAATATTTACACCACTCTTTTTGTTCAAAAGTTAAATTCAAATCTGCTTATCGTTCAAATTTATGTGGATGACATCATTTTTGGTAGACCTAACATCTCTTTGTGCGACAATTTTACTATTCTTATGAAAGGAGAATTTGAAATGAGTCTCATGAGTGATCTTACCTTTTTCCTTGTACTTTAAATCAACAAACCTCAAAGGGCATCTTCATCTATCAGAGAGAATATGCTAGGACTTGATCAAACATTTCAACTTGGACAAAGGAAAAGCCTATGGCACTCCATGAGTCATTCAACCTGCTTTGAAGTTGACAATGCTAGAACAAATGTGAATGAAAAGATATACCGAGCCATTATTGGATTACTACTCTATCTCACTATCATCCAATCTAACATCATGTTCAGTGTATGCAAGTACGCAAGTGAAACAACCCCAAAAAGTGTCCGAAAATATGCCTCGAAAGTACCCGGAATCATAATTTCTACATATCTCAAAATATGTGCATGGTATCAAAATTCAACTTTATATTCTTGATCAGGGGAAATATTGAGTGTGAAATGGATCTAACACCAATTTTAGAGCAACCGTATCAAAATTTGAAAATCCAAAGTGAGCGAATTCCAGTGAGCAGGCTGAACATGATATGTTAAGAGGCTTGCTTGGGGAAAAATTGATGTGTTTAATTGATACCACAATCAAGGACGTGTAATGATACATTAACAGGCTTGATTGGGGTTCCTTTGGGTTTCCCATGCATCATGTCATATCTAGGCCATAATTTGGCTTATGACAGCAAGGTTCCAATTGACTCCCAAAGAGTCTCATCTAACTGTAGTCAAAAGAATAATCCTATATCTGATTGGAACAACAGATTTGGGCTAGTGGTACCCAAACTCTTCTATTTTTTCTTTAATTGGTTACATAGATGCAGATTTTGCAGGAAATAAATTAGATAGAAAAAGCACTAGTGGAGCATGTCAGCTACTAGGAGAATCACTCATCTCCTGGCAAAGCAAAAAATAGGCTTTTGTTGCACTATCGGCCACGAAATCTAAATAGATGGCTATAGGAAGTTGTGGCACTCAACTGCTTTGGATCAAGCATCAACTTGAAGACTTCAGCATGTCTTTTAAACAAGTTCCTATTTTTGTGATAATATTTCTGCAATTAACTTGTCTTAATATACTGTGCATCACTCTAGAGCAAAGCACATTGATATTAAGCATCATTTTATCTGTGATCATGTTGAAAAAGCAGATTTTATGTGGATTTTGTCAACACCGAAAATCAACTCGCAGATATTTTTACAAAACTATTGCATGAAGAAAGATTTTCTTACTTATGAGAAAAACTATATGTTAGACTTTTTTCCAAATTAATGATTTTTTATTTTCTTTCTCTTTCATTTTGCACTTTTTTAGACCACAAAATCCTTTGTCATTATTAAACCCTTTTAAAATTATTTATTTTTCCTTTTTTATCCCTTTCTCTCCTCCACTTATTAATCATCATGACCCTCTATAGGACTGCACCTTCTCGTTAGATGAAACTCTTCGTTTCTTCTGCCTTTTCGCCTTCAGACATCCATTTATGTGCTCCTTCCCCTCTCTTAAAAGAATTTCTTCTCCCTCAATCCTCTCATTTTTCTCATATGACCCTTCACTGTCTCTCTCTCTCCTCTCTCTCAAACTCTCACCATGACTCGCAATCGTTCGATGCTTTCTCATAAAATCCATGATCACAGTTCTTCTCTTGAAATTGACTTCATCTCCTCAGACTCATCTAAGGAAGATGAAACGACCCTAAAAAGTGCTCGAAAATGTGTCTCGAAAGTACTCAGAAACATAATTTTCATATATCTCACAATCTGTGCATGATATCGAAAATTCAACTTCATATTCTTGTTTATGGGAAAAATTGAGTGGCAAATGGGTCTAACCCTAATTTTAAAGCAACCATAACAAAATTGAAAACACAAAGTGAATGATTTTCAATGAGCTAGTGCGCCAGGGGCACGGAGAAGGTATATTTTTGCCTAATTTTTTTAGTCCAAGTCTTTTGGGTCTTGGTCCTAATACTTCCTATACGTTAAAATATCTATGCTTAGCCATATTTCACCTTCGTATCATACAAGACATTCCCCAATACTCTCTTAAACACTTAGACAAATATTTCCTCCAAAATTCAAGTCCCAAATCTCTTCCGGATATTAAGGAATTCATCCAAGTTTCAAGCCTCCATCCAAATCTTCTTCAAGGAATTCTCTAAAGTCAAGGTATGTGGGTTTCAACCATTGGGTCCTTTAACCTATAGTGCTCAAGCTTCCTTTTTACATAAAACTCATGTTCCTAAGTAGATTTGCTTATGGGTTTACTTACTATGAATTTGAATATGAACTATGTTGGAGTTTTGTAAAAGTGTGATTGTTTAAGCATGTTTTGGGCTATGAGTCTTTGATCTATGTTGAGATTTGATGAAGGGTTTTGGTGTACATTGCATGAGGGTGTTATCAAGTATTGGTGGGTGGTTTTACATTGATTTTTTCTCATATGATTTCATTCTTAAATTGCATGATTTTGAACTATCCTTACACAACTGCCAAGTGTTTAATAAAATGTCCAGTTATGGATTCTTGAGTTATTAAGGGCTTATTGCATGGCTTATGAGTCAAGTGGCTTTAGGATGATGAAATGAATGTGGTTATGTATTGAATTCATGAAAAGTACCCATGGGGTTGCAAGTGGATTGTTCGGTTTCATGTTATTGTGTTCTTAAGAAGATTGAGAAGCCCTTTCTTGATGCTTGAAATGTAATGGTTTGATAATAAATTTTGTTGACTCCTACTTAAAAAGATTATATCGTAAGGTATGGGCACTCTAATGAAAAGGCTATGCCATAGTATAGAATGACTAGTAGTTCCTACCAAAAGGAATATATCATATGGTATGGACAACTTATCGAAGAGGTCATGTCATAAAGGTACAAATCATGAATCCCACCAAAAAGATCATATCGTAAGGTGTGGATAATTTATCAAAAAGGCCATATTGTAAGGTAGAATGACTCATGGTTCCTACTTAAAATATTATATCGTAAGGTAGGGATAACCTACTGAAAAGGACATACCGTAAGGAAGGATCTCTCTTGCCGATAAGATCATATCGTAAGGCAAGTACACCCCTCTTCTTACCGAAGAGATTATATCATAAGGTAAGGATACTTAAAGACTTTGACCAATGAGGCCATGCAGTAAGGTTGAATCATTCATGACTCTTACTGAAAGAATTGTATCGTAAGGTAAGAGGCATCTCATACTACCTACCCAAAAGACTATATCATAAAGTAGGGGTATCAGCAACACTGTCCGAAAAGGGTTTTACTGTAAGGTGAGTGGGTAACTACTTGGCCAATCTCAAGCATGTTTGTGTAAAGGTTGAGCATATATATACTTCACATTGAGTTTACATTTCTTGATTATGACTAAGCATGTTTTACTTCAAGCATTGATCATGCATGTCATATTGATATTATATTATCACTTGCTTATACTTATGCATTTTGACTATGTTGCCTATTTCTTATTGCATTGCATCCTACATACTTAGTATATTCAAATGTACTAATGCATGCTCTATGCCCAAATAACATCACCATGTAGGAACCAGATCTCCTATTGATTCTCCTCCATGTGGCTAGACAAATTGTTCAAGTTAGCTTTTGGTGAGTCCTCATGTCTGAGGACAATATCTATCTTTTCTCATGCTTATGTTTAGACTACATCTTGTATATTTGGATTACCAATTATCATTAGTATGAGGGTGAGCCCGGGTGCTTATCTAGGCCCCGCAAAGTTCTATGTTTAGAGGTGTTGTTGGACAAGTATGTAATGAAGTTATAAGCTTGACTCTCTTGATGCTTTATTAAATGAAGGTTTTCCCTTAGTCCTTATGCCCTTATTTTTACTCTCTTATTATTGTTTAAATTGCTTCCACGACAAAGGATGTGTAATGATATGTTAAGAGGCTTGCTTGGAGTTCCTTCGGGTTCCCCATGCACCGTGTCACATCTAGGCCCAAGTTTGGGTCGTGAAAAAATTGGTATCAGAGCAATAGGTTTTTAATGGTCCTCAATATCCAACACACCACGTCGATTAGAGTCTTTTTCATGGTTGCGTTGTACACCACAACTATGAGTAAGAGACTATGAGACGTTCTAGGAAATGTTTCCCTTCTTCTTACTATGTCGTGCTATAGAAGTCAAGGTAAGAGTATTAAATGCATCGGCTATGTCTATAGGTTTCATGAATATGGTCTTAAAACCCTACCTTGTCATGCTTGCAGTGGTCTCTAGTGATAGAGTATTGACTTATTTAGAGCTTATGAATCATTTGGGGATAGTGTTGCAAATCTTGGGGGATGGGAGGTTGTTTTCTAAACATGACAAGTGTGAATTACGGGTAATAAGAAGGTGGTTAGAGCTCCATAACGATTACTATATAAGTGTGAATTATCACCCCAGTAAGGCTAATATTGTGGTCGATGGGGCGACTATGGGTAGCCTAACATATGTTGATGGTAGTGACAAAAAGGTGATAAGGGAGGTCCATTAGTTGATTAAATTAGGAGTTAATTTGGAAGAGATTGACTATGGTGGTGTAGTGGTGAAGGCTTTGGTGAGAGATGGTAAGATGGAGGTTTTCTCCCAATGGGGAGATGGTGTCATTAGATACTAAGGTAGGCCATGTGTGCTTGTGTTGATGATTGGGTTCACTTCGAAGTCCTACCCATGGAGGGTGTGGTCCAGATTGGCAAAAGGGGATTGAGTTCATGGTTTGTGAGTCCTTATAGACTGTAGAGGAGGATTGGTGAGATTGTGTACGAGTTGCATTTGCCTATGGGCATGATGGTGGTTCGTCCGATTATTCATGCTTCTAGGTTGAGGGTATATATTGGTGACTCTAGTTGTAAGACCCAAGCCTAGGGCCTAGACGTGACTCAGTGAATGGGGAACCCAAGGGAACCCCAAACAAGACTCTTCACATATCATTACACATCCTTGGTCACGGAAGCACTAAACAACATTAATAAGAGCAGACGTAAGGGCAAAAGGGGCTAAGGGAAAGTCTCTCCTAACATAAAACATCATTAAATCAAGAGAGTCAAGGCTCATAACATAATAGCATAACTTGTCCAACAACACCTCTACAACATAGATAAGAACGGGGGCCAAGAAAAGCAACTGAGCTCCCCCTCATAGTCATGAGTGTACAATAAAGGAAAGAGAGTCTTAATACATATCATAAGATCAAAGTCATTGTCCCCAGAATTAAGGACTCACCAACTAGCTTTGAATAGAAGTAATAGCCATGAGGAGGAGGATGATTAATTGGTGCTTTGGTCCCTACATGGTAATATCATGTAGGCATAGAGTATGCGTTAGTACGTTTGAATGTACTAAGTATGTAGGATGCAATGCAACAAGAGATAGGCACATGGGAAAATGCAATATCATAAGCAAGAGATAGCTTATTAGCAATATGACATGAATAGATGATACTTGACTTAAAACATGCTTATATAGAACATATTATATGTGAAAAAGGTGACCATCATTAGATAAACAAGGCCAACTACCTCCTCAGTGAGGCAATTGAGGTATTACCCCCCCCCCTAATATGGTAGCACGGGCCTACCACCCCCCGAGCTAGGCGATAGAGCTGTATACCCCCCAATGTGGTAGCACGGGCCAACAACCCCCTGAGCTAGGAGAATGAGGTATATACCCCTCAATGTGATAGCACAGGCCTACCACCCCCGAGTTAGGCGATTGAGGTATATACCCCTCAATATGGTAGTTTGAGCCTACTATCCCCTGAACTAGGAAATTGGTCATTTTTATCACAACAGATACTTTTCATGAGATCATCATATAAATACCTTCCTTTCATCATCATAGAGTCATTCAAGTCATAGGTCATGCAATGGATCATCAATAGTTCA